>JBBPMQ010000516.1:0-16066 GCA_038090375.1 Boletus rubroflammeus | reverse complement strand
TAGCCAGGGGCTGGTACGTCATATGCTCCCACCAACGCTAAGCGGGGTTCCCACGCCTACAACTGCTATTCCACATACACTCCAAAACTACAAAACATTGGAACAGTTTTTGGAGTCACTGTAAATACATGAGGCGAGTCACGTGACTGGTCTAGACCTTGGATCACGTGATGAGTCCAAACAAAAGATAAGGTCATGTGATTGGAAAGGTGCACGTGTTGTCACGTGACCGTGGAAAATATCATGTGACTAGAAAAAGAAAGATTAGAAAATTAGAGTCCGTAATAGCCAATGGTTCAAACAATGGACAGGTGACGACTCCAAAGCACTTATGAAGGTATGTATCTGCTCTGTCTCCTAACTTCTTTGCGGGTGACCTGATAAAATCATAGATCTACTTGCCCACTATTGCAGAATATGTTCCCCCACAATTGGTGCAATGTTTAGCAGCATTCCTGGATTTTTGTTATATCGTTCATTGCTCAGAACTTGGACTCAACAATCTGAAAGACGCCGAGAATGCTTTGGCAGCATTTCACCTACACCGTGAGGTGTTCCATGCCAAAATTCGGCCCACCGGGTTCTCCCTCCCTCATCAACGCTCACTGTGTCATTATGTACCAATGATCCGGGAATTTGGGGCGCCAAATGGCCTGTGCAGTTCTATTACTGAATCGCGCCATATAACAGCAGTCAAGCATCCATGGTGTCGCTCAAACAGGTACAATGCCCTAGGTCAAATGCTATTGACGATTCAATGTCTCGACAAGCTTGCTGCGGCCCAGGTTTCTTTTGTAGAACAGGGCATGCTCCCAAATGACATAGAAGCTCCCTCGTCAGCACCAGAGGCCTCCGCAAACCAGGCCATTGACCATCAAGAACCAGACGCCAATGCCATTGACATTGCGCATGTCAAAAGCCATATGCATCTACCCATGCGATCCCGTATGTTATATTTCTGGTTCTGCATGAAATACTAATACGACGTTCAGAACGCGGGTATGCAACACAACTAACACATCTGGCTCTTCAAATCCATGAGCCACAGCTTCCCCGCCTTGTCCATGAGTTTCTTGAGACACAGTTCAACTCTCTGTCCACCGATGTTACTGAATTTCAGGGACCAATCGCAGTTTTTCATTCGGCCGCAGCAACATTTTTTGCCCCATCCAATTTATCAGGAATCCACAGCATGTGATGCAAGTGGATCCGTGCCACACCTTGCTGGCGAGGCCGTGAAGCTCGCCAAGACTGTGTTTTTATGGTCGTTGATCAGGATTGGCATGGGATGAGGGGGATGGTGATTGGCCGTGTCCATATTTTTTTTTCTTTCGTCTTCAATGGCAACATCTATCCGTGTGCATTGGTGGACAGGTTTGTATGGATAGGGAATTCTCCAGATCCGGTCACTGGACTCTGGAAGGTTCGTCCACAAGTAGATCATCGTGGGCACCGAGTTCAATCTGCTGAACACATTGATGTCATATTTAGGGCGGCACATCTGATCCCCGTGTACAGTGAGGGAATCCTCCCTCCAGACTTAGATTTGTCCATTTCACTGGACGTTTTTCACTCATACTACGTAAATAAATATTCTGATCATCACACAAATGAAGTTGCATTTTGATTGGATACAATCTAACAAAGCCTCGGGTGGAACATTCAATAGGTCTGCTAGACGAGATAGTATGCATGTTAGACTATCAGTATATGTTAGGCAGCTAGGCTGCTAGTAGGTTACTTGCTAGATCATGCTAAAATGATAGGTCATGCTGGGTGGTGTTAGTCACTTGCTAGATCATGTTAAATTTTGCTAGACTTAGCTAGACCCAGCTAGGTTGGCTAGTGCATAATAGACTGTGCACTTTTGCTGATGTGCTCTGATTCATCTGAATATTATGCGCTTTTTCATGGACACATACGATGTGAAAAGGACGGGAAAGAAGACGATCTCCACAGACAACGGCAAGCACATAGGACCAGGTCGTCCCTCTCATGACCGAGTTCCATATCTTCCTAACCATCCTCGACATCAGTCGCATGTGAGAATAGTGCGACCTCCTGGGCACAACATTTATTGGCCAATGGTTCCCACGAAGTGATGTTCCGGAGCGATATTCCTTCTACTGTGCTTCAATGTTGATGCTTTTCAAACCTTGGAGAGATCTCGCAACAGATTTGAAGCGACCAGAGCAGACATGGTCAGACGCGTTCGCACAATTCCATGAAACATTGTCACCTGCGGAACAGTCTCAAGTCAGCAACGTTCAATATTTCTATCAATGTGAACTTTCTGCACAGGAACCTCAGGATTCTCAAGATGGCGATTTGGTGGATGACACTGTCGAGCACCAAGATGATGAGGGAGAAGTTGAAGAGATGAACAATGAGCAATTTGTGCCTGCGTTGCGACCGAGTCTCACAGCAGAAGACATTAATGGAATCCTTGCCACCGTGGAAAAGGCGAAGGCAGCGCAAATCTTCCCTTCGAATGACATGTTGCCTGACGAGGTCGATATCGGAACACGCCCAAGATGCGGAGATGATGAAGATGTGGAAACGTTAGCAAAGTGGAGAGGTCAATTGATCCAACAAGCACAAGAGATGTGGACAGGTGATGATGCAGTACATCAAGATGAGACCGCGAGCGTATTACCTGTCAATGACCGCAACGAAGCCTCCTGTTCTGTCACACAACTCATGTCTCCTGCTGAAGTGCTTTCTGCCGTTGAACCGGACATGTTGAACATTGATCAGCGACGAGCATATGATATTATAACATGGCATCTTGACCGGAGTCTTGCTGGTCACGACCCTCCTCCTCTTCGCATGCTTCTTACAGGAGAAGAAGGCACTGGAAAGTCGAAGGTCATCCAAAGTTGCACGGAATATTTCTGTTCAAAGGGGGTGCAAAAAATGCTGATGAAATGCGCTTACACCGGGATAGCAGCCTCGCTGATCGAAGGCAAAACGTGTCACGCCGCTGTGATGATATATCGCAATAAACGCTCCATGTCAGCAGAGACAAAAGCCAAACTACAGAGACTATGGCGACTTGTCGAGTATCTGATAATCGACGAGTTTTCCATGCTCAGCAAAACATTTTTAGCCAAACTTTCCTGTAACATCGCGATCGGCGGCAAGACAGGAACAAATCGGCCAACTTCAGCAAATACTTCTTTTGGCGGTATCAGCGTCATCTTGCCAGGGGATCAACACCAGTTCCCACCTATAGCATGTGCCGCACGCAAAGCATTGTATATACCTACGAACAGCGAGTTCGACTCAACACTGTGTCAGGTGGGACGGTCGATCTACGAGGAGTTCATTATGGTTGTTACTCTGAAACAACAAATGAGGGTAACAGACCCTGTCTGGCTCGACTTTCTGCGACATCTTCGGATTGGGCAAGTACAATCCCACCATCTAGTGATGTTACGACAGCTAGTTCTAGGCGCAGTGAACTGTCCTGAAACGGATTTCTTGACAAACCCTTGGAACGAAGCTGTTCTCGTCACACCAAGACATGGGGTTCGCAATCATTGGAACGAGTCAGCGGTGCGGAAACACTGTAGCGACAGCGGCACAATGCTTGTTGAATGTCGAGCGATGGACCGAATCAATGGCCATCGGGCGAGTCCCACAGAAGAAGAAGCGATTCGACAGGTCACGTCGAAAAGAAAAAACAACTCTTCAACCGTTTTGCCACAAATGGTTCACCTCGCAATAGGCATTCACGAGCAACTTGGACACAGACAATGACATCGCGAACGGCACAAAAGGTACTGTGTACGATATAGTCCTCCGTTCTCAAACTGCCTGTGAACGCAAAAGAGACGGTGTCTACGAGGTGCAAGAGCCCCCCCTCTATATTTTGGTCAAGTTGGACCGGTACCGAGGACCTGTTCTCGATGGTCTGGATGCAGGAGTTGTGCCGATTGAGCCGGTGACAACCACCATTCGGTTTAGCATTGTTTGCAACGGAAAGAAGAAGATTCGGACAGCGAAACGGACCCAGTTTCCAATCACGCCAGCATACGCTTGTACGGACTATCGGTCAATTTCGCCCCCCCCCCCCAAGAGACCTTGCAAGCAAGGTAATTCTAATCCTTGGTCTCGCACCCTCATAAAGGGCCCGCTTCGTCTGATCTAAGGTCTACACTCTGCGTATTCGTCCGTTGACAGAATGTACTGGGGAACGTATTGTTTTCGTTCTTTTGCTCTATACTTTGTTCATTTTAATTATACCCCCAATGTATGTATACTATGATGTTCCATGTTGGTCTTGATAAGATAGTAGCGTCAGAATTATCATCATGGATAGATCTCATCAGTTGACCTCGACTGATGCAAATTTAACAAACACCATATGTAGTTCACGAGACGGGGTTGCGGGTAGACTTCGGACCGCATGTACAATTAATCTGGCTGACCCAATGCACACGGCGAAATCCGATCGCGTTCACGCCTTGCATATAAAACTTGCCAGGCGCAATCGTCCTCCATATCGGTCCCAAGCCGCATATCCAACAAAAAATCATAATGTCGCTTACAGTGAGTTCCCTCTCGCGCTCTTCACCAAAATCGCCAACGATCGATGATCATTGATCACATGCATTTGCCCCCCGGGATACAGGTCGAATCGCTCAAAGCCCAAGAAGAAACCTGCGTGCTCCCGGCGTTCGACAGCAACGTCGCCTGGGAGCTCGGCACCATCATCCGTACGAACTGCCAACAAAAGCACGTCCGCCCCGTCGTGATCTACATCGCGCACGCCAACTCTTCCCAACTGCTCTTCTTCGCGACGTCTGGCCCTGGTACGCTCCCTGACAACATGCACTGGGTGAAGCGGAAAGAAGCGGTGGTGTTGAGGTGGGGTGTGTCGTCGTTGTGTATGCGGGTGCGGATGGAGCAGCCGGGGAAGCATGTGCAGGAGTCGTTGAAGGACAAGTTTGAGATGGCGGATCCGAGCGTGTATGGGTGTCATGGGGGTGGGTTTCCGGTGCGGGTGAAGAATGTGGAGGGGGTCGTGGGTGTGATCGTTGTCAGTGGGTTGAAGCAGGAGGACGACCACGCTGTCATCGTCGAGGGCATTCAGGAATATCTTGCGAAGAGGGGCAAATAGGGCGGGTCGTGATTGTATGTATGAAAGTGTACCGTCGAGTAACCTGCGGGGTCAAGTCAAAACAAGTGTCAACACAACGCGCGTCCGGGCCATCTTAGAGGGCATTCAGCAACCCTCTCGATCGTTTATTTACCATGGTTGCATCAACGACTGAGCAGGTCCGCGCCCTCTCCATCTTCTCTATATCTCAGCGCTGACCGTCCCCACAGTCAACAGCCCTCGCGAGCACCACCGTCGGTGAGTAGACCCGCCCCATTGGACCTGCATACGTCACCGATCCAACGATCTCTTTACAGTCGTCCACCCGCTCGTCCTCTTATCCGTGACAGACCACCATGCTCGGTCTGTATCCCGCAACTCATCAAAACGGGTCATCGGCGTCCTACTAGGGCAAGACAACGGCAAGACCGTCAACGTTGCCAACTCCTTTGGTATCCCGTTCGAGGAGGACGAAAAGGACAGCAAGACGTGGTTCCTCGACCACAATTACATCGAGGGCATGTACGACATGTTCAAAAAGGTCAACGGTACGTCGTGCCTCTTGTGCAGACCATCGCGTCCAGTGCATGAACTGAGACCCGACGCGGTGGCTAGCCCGAGAACGCATGATCGGATGGTATCACACGGGACCCAAGCTCAGAGCATCGGATCAAGAGATAAATGACTTGTTCAAGCGGTATATCGCCAAACCTGTCATGGTCATCGTCGACGTACGACCCGACACCGTCGGGATCCCCACAGACGCCTACTTTGCCGTGGAAGAAATCAAAGACGTACGCACGTGCTCTCCTACCATCCCGCCGTGTTCCCTCGTGACAATGACGACCCTTCCCTAGGACGGCACAGAGACACGCAAAACATTCCTCCATGTCCCCTCCACAATAGAAGCAGAGGAAGCAGAGGAAATAGGAGTCGAGCACCTCCTCCGGGACATTAAAGACTCGACGACGACGACCCTTGCCACACGTGTAAGCGAGCAGCTTGCATCGTTGCAGGGTCTTCAATCTCGGCTGCGTGACGTACACAACTATCTCTTGGACGTGGCCGCGGGCACATTGCCCGTGAACCACCAGATCATTTACCACCTCCAGGATGCGCTCAATCTCCTTCCGGATCTGAGTGGCCAGATGTTGACGCACAGTCTCACGTCGAGCACGAACGACCAGTTGCTGGTGGTGTATCTGAGTACTTTGCTGCGTGCGGTGATTGCGCTGCACGCGTTGGTAGACAACAAGGCGACGATCGGGCGTGCTGAGCTGGAGGAGGGCACGGATGAAAAGGAGAAGAAGCCGGCCAGTGGGGAAGGGAAGAAGACGGAGGAGGGAAAACGGGAGGGAGAAAAGGGCAAGGAAAAGGACAAATCTGATGCAGACAGGGGACTGTAGTCTAAGGCTGGGTCACGTGTTGAGCACGTGTACAATGCACCGTGTGATCGCAACTTTTTTTTTCTCGTTTGCTCCGCTTCGTTTTCAGCGCGCGCCAGTTGGTTTCTGCGATTGCACTACACCTGTTCTTAAAAACAAAAGGTGCGTTTGGTCGCCGTCGCCGTCGAACAACAGCTTGTTTCATTCGCGTCGTCCGCGTGGATGGGATCATTGACCCCCTAACGCCCACTTTTCAGGCTCTTCCTCTGAACAAGACTAACGATGTCGGGTGCCCGTGGATGTTTTAACTGTGGAGGCTGTGCGTCGTGTTTTCGTGTTGCTCGTCTTGTCTTTCCTCCCATGACCATCGTCGCCGGCTCATGTCTGCCTAGCAATCTCGCCCAACCCACCATTTTATCTACATTCTTTTCTTTCATCTGTGTGCTGAGCGGTGCTGACGTGGACCGCTGTGTTCTTTTTTTGCTTCCATATCGTACCGATGACCAATGTGATCGTCGAAAAACCAACGCGCCAAAAAAAACATCTCAATGAATAACATTGATCCCATAACTCACTCCCGTCCTTGTTGTGTCGTGAAAACCATCCTATCAGTCGGCCATCAAGCTGCCAACTGCCCTAAAGCTGGCACGCCTACATGGTAATGTTTGATCTCAAATTCAACTTGCTGGGGGGTAGCCGCTCATTGTCAGGTGCGCGTCTCGCGCTTTGTCGTCTCAGTTATAACTGTGAGCATGGTTTTCATTTTCTTTCGTTCATTTCCTCCAAAGTCGATACTTGGGACTCATGCCGATTTCTGTCATGGCGTGTAGGTGGGACGGATGGCCACGTTTCGCGCGATTGCACGATGGAAGCCAAGGCCAAGTCTTGCTACAAGTGTGGCCAAGAAGGTCACATTGTGCGTTTTTTTTATATATCTCTTCCGCTCTCAGTGTGCTCGTCGATGCACGAGCAGTGCTCACGGTGTTCTTTGCATAGTCGCGTGACTGTAGCCAGAACGTCGTCGTCGGGGGCGGCGGCGGCTACGGTGGTGGTTTCCCAAGCAGTTCTGGTCAGGAATGCTACCGCTGTGGTAAAATTGGGCACATTGCGCGGGCGTGTCCCGACGGTGCTGCTGCCAACGCTGGGTATGGCGGCGGAGGCTACGGTAGTTCTTTTAGTGGTGGAGGTAAAACTTGGTACGGCATGCCTTTCCACACGTCGACCCGGTTCGTGTTTGATGGCTACTTTTTTTCAGCTACACGTGTGGCGGCGTAGGCCATTTGTCGCGTGACTGTGTCCAAGGGTCTAAATGCTACAACTGTTCCGGAATCGTACGTGTTGTGATCGTTGGTTGAGCGGGAGCGTGAGGACGGCGTTGATTGATTGACTTTTTTCATTGTAGGGACATATCAGTCGGGATTGTCCTCAGCCACAGAGGCGCGCTTGCTACACATGCGGCTCCGAGGGGTGCGTGCTCGTCGATACAGATATATCTCATTCACTCACGGAAACCCGTTCAGACACATCTCTCGCGATTGCCCTGGCGGTTCGGCTGCTGAGGAGGGCGTTTGAGGCGACTATCATGCGCTTTGTGTGATATCCCCCCTTCCCCTTTACTTGTATTGCTAGTTGCTGAATATGTTTCGTTTTTGCACGCTTCCCGTTCTTCCCCATATGTGCTGTTCTTTTTTTTTTCCGTCGTCTTTCTTGATGTCAGCATCTCGCACGCCGTGTTAATTCCGTAGTACGCCACTTGAACGAGCTCTCAGTGATCAGTGATATATCAACATTGGAACTCGGACACATCGACCCGGTTGGGGCCGAACCTGACCAGTTTTTCACACGAGTCAACGTTTTTTCTACTCTCCAAGCCCGCTCATTTCCGTCAATATCCAAACGCTCCGTGTGTAAAGACGACCAGCTTGCACCTTGACCCTGTTTTACCCCCCCCTCTCCTTTTGGTTCCCGCAGCCCCCATGCAAGCTCTCCGTTTAACGCGTCCTACCCACCGTCTCGCGCTCCGCCGTCTCACTACGGCCGCACCCTCCGCGTCGGCCTCGACGAGCGCGAGCACAACAACACCCTCTCTCATCATCCCACTGAGCAACGTCGAAGCCCAATGGGAAAAGCTCTCCAAGACCGATCAAGCGACGGTACAGAGTCAGCTAGAGGAGATTCAGAAGAGGGACTGGAAGACATTGTCGGTGGATGAGAAAAAGGCGGGTGTGTAGTCGGCCCGTTTTCTCTGTCTCCCTTTCCCTCTGCCTCTCGTTCATCTTTTTTTTTCTTTCCCATGTTGCGTTAAAACGACGTCGATTCGTATTGCGCGGCACCCGGCACGAAACGAAATAGCCTACTACGTTGCCTTTGGTCCACACGGTCCCCGGTCCCCCACCAGTCCACCCGGTGAAGGCATCAAAATAGTGCTTTTCACGCTGGGTCTCGTCGGTGTTGCCGGTCTGATTTCGTTTGCTCTTCGTTCGCGGGGTGAGTTGCTCTTTCTTGTCGTCGCTCCTTTCTCCCTCTGTCCCTTTCCCTTGCCGCTATCCTAGTCCTATCTTGTCTTCTCCTACCCCACCTCTGTCCTCACCGGTCGACGGAACCGTATTGATTCTTTTTATAGCACCACCACCACCCAAGACACTCAGCCGAGAATGGCAAGAAGCCTCAAACGAGCGTGCGCGCGAGCAGAAATCGGATCCCTTCACGGGTACGTTTTCTTCTTCTTTCCCTTCATCGTCCTCAACCAACGAACCTGCACGACGTTTTTAGGCATTTCGTCACAAGGTTACGCTGGGAAAGGTTTCGTCCAGAACTAGGCCCCCCACACCTGTTCGAGGAAGGGAGAGTTTTTTTTCTTTTGTGCAGAATGGAAATGATGATTTGGCGTGTGTGCCTGGTCGTCATTGTTGTGTTTCTGCTTTTGCTATCTCTCTCTTTTTTTTTATAACTTCCTTGAATGTAACTAGAAGCGGGTACTAGGCCTGTCAAGGTAGATGTAGAGGAAATGCGTTGATCATGAAAGACGCGCTTTCTTTTCTTGTGCGTAACGCGGTTACGCCAGGTTCCCACTAATTTTAAGTGAGGTTGAGGGCGTTTCGCATCCAGAGACGGATTGTCATCGTCGTCCTCTTCGTTTTTCCTACGGGCAGACATGCACGATTGGGGTCGTTGGTGCTGGCGCACTGCAGGATGGTGTCCAGAGTCTCGAGGATGCTATCTCAGTATTCCGACGACCTGGATCATCGTAATGGACAAATGAGGAAAGGTATATATAATATAGCATATACGCCTTGGTATAAAATATCACCCATCTAAATCTCCATCCTCGATCGTCGACTCATCCGTCCGTCTCCACGACGGGTCTGGTGGAAATAGGGTCTGTTGGATGCCGAGATAGACTGCTTTGAGGACCGGAAAGTAGGGGAGGACGTTCTGCAAAGTGTGTGTGTTGGGTGCGTGTGTGAGCGTCAACCCGTTCGTTCACTGAAATATGAGAGGGGTAGAGACGTACCTCGAACGCGACTCGAACTTGTACCACCCCACCCTTGGTGGACGCACACCGCTCGGAAAAAGAAGAGCACGCCGACGAGGGCGTTCCCCCGGTCCGGTACAACGCAGCTAAATAATATCTCACGTCCCACCTCCGAAAGCCTTCGTGTATGACGACGTCCTCGAGCGATGAGAGCGGGATGAAGTGGTGTGTGGTGGAGATGGGGGGAAGGAGGGGGTGACCGCGGTGTGTTTCGAGTTGGATGCCGAGGGTGGGGAAGACGAGGAGGGATTCTGTGGGGGTGGTGTATTAGGGGACGGTGGACGGTGGACGGTGGACGGTGGACGGTGGACGTACCGTGAAGAACTTGGGTGCAGCGGGCCCAGACGATCCATGTTAGCACGATCCCAATTCCAACAACGACAAGGGGAGAGGAAAAGGCACGAGGGACGAAGATGGGGACCTGGACCTACACCACGAAATCAGCCTCACCCGTGCTCCATACCAAAAGAAGAGCCAACACACGCACCTCGAACCGCGCCCAAAGGACCAACGCCGCCACCAGCGACACGCCCGCGTCGACCCAAGACCAGACAGACGTTCCTCGCACGATTCGCCTGCTGCCATCATGCGCCAACCGCCAATGTTCGACTCGGTATTCAGTAAACCCTTGGTAATAAAGGACGGTGAGTTCGGGATGTGTGTCGGGCAAGGGGCGGGTTTGGCGCATGCATCGAGTCCCAATCGAGTTCGGAGGAGGTTGGTCGAAGAAATTGCTTATTCAGCAGGGACCAATAAGTTCATCTTATAATCAGCAATCGGTGCGAGATCTGCGCTCATCCGTTCAAAAGTTAGCCAATGGGGCTAGTACAAAAAGAAAACGAGCGCAGCCCGGCATCCCATTGATCCCATGATTAAGACTCACGCGTGTCTCTTATTAGATCAAAAATTCTCAGCATCACTTCGATACCATGGTGCGAAATCTAATCATTCAATTACTCCGAGTTTGCTTTTTCAACATCAACCAAGGTGCACGCCCACGATGTTAACGGAGGGGGATCACGATATCTACTCCGCATCGGCGGGGTGCGCGTACCCCACGTCGACCTCATTGTTTTTTCTCCCTGCCAACTCGAAACGTTTCTCACTCGTCCTTTGCGGTGGTTGGTGACGGCTGTTTGAAAGGGATATCGATTATGAACAAGGAGAGGGCAATCTGTCTCCGGCGGAGTCTACGTTCTTGCTGAATAGCAATGTGGTACCGCACGTCAACATCGTGGATGGAGTTGAGGTTCAAGTCGACGCCGCTGTCCAACCGGCGTTCGTCGAAGGTGGACGACGTGTCCCTCGCCCATCACGCAAAGCCACCTTCAGGCCGTCCATCACGACGATGGTGGGTACGGTGCGGTTCCCCCAGGCCCTGAGACTGAAAGCGCACCAGTCGACGCCCGCGTCCACGATATGTTTCCTTCTCCGTGGGTTTCTGGTGCTCCTGCATGTGATCTTCTTGGCGCTATACATCCCTCATATCGAACAGCGATTGGTCTTTCCGCTCGGGACGGCGAGCAACATTGCGAGCACGACGATCATGATCGTCATGCAGTCCTTCATCACTGTATGTCCACCTCCTCCATTCACCCATGCACATCTTGATATATTTATAATTTGATATCCTCGCGGTTGTTCGTGACCGTTTTACCTTCCCACAGGGCTATGCAGCGATCCTAGTCCTGTGCACGCAGCGTCTTGCACTCCGGCGTAACCTAGCCCTCCGGCAAACTCTTATGGCAACACACGACTTCTCGACGAGCCGGGCGGGTCTAGGTAGTGCCCTCGTGACACTCTATCGCCAACGCGTCGTCCGATCAACGCTTCTCGGTGCAATCTCCGTGACGCTCTACCTCGATGGGATCGCCATTCTGCACGTGACGACGTCCACGATACTCAGTTTGCAGTCGTTCAACGGGACGGCGAACATGTCGGTGCCGACTGCGCTCGCCATGAACATAGGGTCGGAGAGTCAGATCCAGACTGTGGGTTGGGCAGACCCGAGTTTGGTCGTGAGACTGTTACCCTGGGTTGGGGGGGATGACCGTCCTAGGGTTATCGGGAAACATGGTCTCAAAGACACCTCTGGCATCGGAAATATGACAGTGGATGCGACGACGTTTGATGTGACGTGTGGCACATTGACGGCGTCGAGCGCGGTGCCGAATTCGGATGGTTCGTTGCAGATTTTTGTGAGGTATGCTGGTGCGGATCCGGGAGATCCATTGAATGTGTTCTTGGTCCCCATGTGCGCGTCGCCTTGGCGTCCGTGTGTAGAACGACGGCTAAGCTGACTTGTTTGCTAGACAAGAACAGTATCCATGTTCAATTCAAGTCTGGACAGACGTTGTCGGTGAGTACATGTTGTTCATGGTGCACGCGAGGAAATTTGACGCGAGGGCACATATAGCAAGGACCGCATATGTTGTTCTACACCACGTTTCCGATCGTCGATTCGGCGAATAACGTGGGGTCGAGTGCTTCGGACGTGATTGTATTGAACACGAACTTGACCGCGTGAGTCGTTTGATTCTGTGGCTGAGAACGCATCCAAACGCTGTCCGATCAGCATGACTTTGTCCTCTCGACAACAAATGGTGGTCGTCGATTCTGGGACGAACGTGGTGCTGGATGGTCCAACTTTCAGCGGCGCCGAGACGACGCTGTGGGAAGAATGGAAGCCTGGGAACCTGAATGGCAGCGGTGGGACGACGGGGGATCCAATTGTGGATTCGGTACGAGATCGACATACACTTTCTCTTCCTGAATAGTGTGCCCGTGTTGTAGTAAGGCGACGGCGTTTCAGGAATCGCAACAATCCGGGAATGAGATGAGTGATTATAATCCTCTCCCGACGGATGTCTACACGTATTATTCGTACACCACCCTGTGAGTACGTCGCTTTTTCCTAGAAAGGCAAGCTAGATCGAGAGCATGGATGATGCGACAGGTACCTTGCAGAGATACTTGGATTATCGCAGGACGTGGCCGCCGTGAATCAGTCAACGGTGTCATCCCCGCTTATCACGCTCTCACAGTTCGAAGACGCAATGGCATATGTGTCAGCGGCGACACTATGGAGCGGTAAGTGACTTCTCGTCAGCGAGGCGTGCTATACATCAATGGATCGGGTCCGCAGGGCTACATCTGAATGCGACAGGAACGGACGTTACAGGGATCCGTAATGGTGAACATTATCGTGGCTCAATCACACCTCAACGTGAGTACCCACGGCCCCGAGCGTTTCGAACGTTGATGTATAGATCAATTTCATTCCGGTGAGGCGCCGGAGTTCCTCCCATACATGTCATGAAGCTGTAGAAAGCTGACTCAACCATTACACCATGCTGTGTTGGAATTTGTAGTTGATGATGGGCTTGTGTTTGTCTACAATGTTTGTTGTTGGCGCTCCTGGTCCCCCTGACGTGGACGGTCAAACCGGAGCCGAGGGAGTGGCGAACCTCGGTCGGAATCGGAGGGGGATGCGGCCGTGATGTATAACTTGGGGGTGCTGGATGTGCTGTGGTTAGCGCATCGGAGGCCGGATCTCAAGGTGCCCGTGGGGCATGTGCGAAATCCGTCGGGGGCGACGGGGATGGTGGAGGTGCGGACTGCGAGTGGCACAGCTTCGAGTTGGAGGCGCGGTTCGGATGCCGATGGGGTGATTCGGATGCGACGTTGTTGTAAGCCTAATCTCGCATTGATCTCAGTACGTTGTACTCTACTAACTTGAAATACGGGGTTTTCTCTTTCTTTTGTTACTGTCACTGGACGTCACAGGCACGAGGGACAGGAGATGAGAAATCGATTATAGAGCACGCAACAATAAATCCTTTAGTATCGTATCAGCGAAATGGCATCGTGGTCCGATCGAGGGCGGGAAGGATGTGATCAAGGTTGAAGGCGCTGACACGTGGCGGCACTTTGAGGGGATATACTGGACGAAATTATTAGCTTCAATTTGGCGAGATTTTGGACTCATAATTATTCGATTCCTTGATTTTGACTGCTCGTTCCTCGGCTTTGATGCTCCACCTTCCGGATTAGGCTATTGTTCCACGGTTTGGGAACTGCTGACTTCAGACTCGACCTTGGCAAGTTGAGTTTGATAGGCTCCACCTTCCTAAACTAGGATGCTGACCAATGTGTCACGTGTCACTTTGCATCCTTCATCCGCACACCAACCACAGTCGTGACCGAGCTGACCACTGCAAAACGGTGTGACGAACATGACCGTTGAACGACGCTGTCATGACAAACTTGGTACCTCAAGGTCTCGCCCGAAGATGTAATCTCGCCATGAACCCATATGAGAAACACATTCGGATGGTGGTTAGTTATTGGTATGCCACATTGATCATTCCCTGTGATGTTTGTTGGTATTATAACATCAAGGGTCTGTCCATGAGGGTTGGCTCGCGCGGCTCTGGTCCTCTGCATCATTCAAGGTATCTGCCTCATTGCATGTCACTCTGTTGTGTCTCCCAAGGTTCCCTCTTTGCCTTCTCCCACTCCCACAGAACCCAGGGGCCCTGCATTGCCTTAGTTTCATTAAATTTGTCATGTCCGAGCTTGTCGACAAGGTAGGAGCACTCCATGCAAATGTAGACAACCTCCGCTGCCACAGCAACTCTCTCCGAGTCTTCAATGAGAGTTTTGCGAGCTGGTTATATGTCATGGACATGAACACCCTCACCACAGACTGGCTCCAGGTATGTGCCAATCACCTGTTTGCAGTTAAGTTGAAATGATGGATATATGCGCAGACATCAATGGATGTGTCATTTCAATCCACGAGGAAATGTGCTGGTATGTTGTATTTCTTTTCTCTCAAACACCTCTGATGCCCCTCCCATGTAGAGGAAGATGCCTGATCCGCCGTTGAAGCCGCAAAGACAGCTCCACCATCACCTGGTGCCAGCGTCATAACGGTGACACCGCTAACAAGGTAAATGTCCCTAGTTTTCTCCTGTGGATCGATAATCCATTCCAAGTTTATCTCATGGGACACTAGCCTGGAACGTACAACCCCAGTGTATTGGAAGTGAGACACAAGATTGCATTTGTTGTTGCTGCACCCGTGAGTACTGTTGATCTCTCAAACCTTCAAGCAGACCCAGGGCAACACCTGGTTTCGTCCAAATGAAGATGCTCTCCCCTTGCTCTCCCCCTGGTGTATGTCTCCGCACTCACGACTTTTCGTGTCTTTCCCTATGAAGTCGCTGCCCTCAAGCCTTTCGAGGCCACCATTGCCACCTTGAACCCCCTTGTGGCTGTAAAAGTCAGAAGTGCTGCTATCCATGCCGCTTTCGCAGGTGTGCCACCAATGACAAGCCAGACTTTATCTATATTGACGCCAACACCCACATCCAGATCATTGTTCTTCCGCAGGCTGACAAGGAAAAAAATGTGTGTGTGCGCTCCCTCGATTTGATCAGTATACTTCAAAGACACAATCTTGTCTTCGACTTCCAAGTCCCATGTCCACATGGAAATGGTGCACATGGTAATCAAATGCTGCTTGAGCCTCTCAATGAGCACGTCATCTCTCATTTCAACAATCATGGGATCGCCTTCACTTCCTCACCCTCCCTTTCATTTGGTGAGGAGCTCAAGTATGAGAAAGCAAGTTGGGCGCTTCTCGAGCTAGGAAAGCTCTCGCGGGATGGCACTACAAGCCTCCTGAAGATACTGTAGCTTGGGTCACAACTGTTATGAACTTTAATTTTCTATTCTTTCTTTTCCTAGTCACGTGATATTTTCCACGGTCACATGCACCTTTCCTATCACATGACCTTATCTTTTGTTCGAACTCATCACGTGATCTAGGTCTAGACCAGTCACGTGACTCGCCTCATGTATTTAATTACCGAAGGTCTAGAAAGGTCTAGACCCTTATCTGCTATCTTTTATCTATGATGTCATACCTTATCTACAGGACGCACGGACCAGTAGACAAACACGTACAAACACAGTAGTTAGTATATATACCCTTGAATCAATGCCCCAAGAACTCTAGTCAAGTTCTTGTTGGGA
>JBBPMQ010000515.1:0-16089 GCA_038090375.1 Boletus rubroflammeus | reverse complement strand
CAGAGTTACTTGCCCTTTTCTTAGAAGATAAGATAAAAGAAGAAAAGGAAAGATCAAAGCATAGAAAAATGAAAGAAAGGTATAAAAATGAAAATTGACCATGGATTAGCCTGTAATCCTTGTGCTAGGAACGTCCTTGAGTTCCCCTGTAACACACATTCTTGTATGTTTTGCTTTCACATTGCTCATTGTATTATACCATGCTGGAGTACATACACATATATGTGCATAGCAGAGAATGTACATACTCAAACAGATCAGGGCATAAATTTGCATTTATGGGCAGGTGGAGAACTGCATCTGAGCACAGCAGAGTGCAGAAACGTGCATAAGACGAGCATTGGTCTGATAGTACACTAGAACCATGGGGAGCACATTCAAGCAAGTGGTGGCACAGCTGAGCATACTAGGGTATGCTTGATCAGATAATCCTTATGATTTTGGTCTCATGTCATGCTTGTATCTTCCTACTGCTGTTTATTTCATATATACTTTCTGCTCACACATCCAAACAGATACTGACTGATTGGAGCACAGTAACTTTTCACTGGGGTTTATGATCCATCATCATTCCAAGTCGAATCGTTTCAGTCCGACATGCATCGATCACTGTGCCGTCGTATTTGTCACGCTCTCCCAAAACCTGTGTAAAGCGTTGTCACGCGCCAACGAGGATGAGCGACGATGTCACCATGCATTGTCGAAAACGGAACAGACGCACGCGCATCGCTGGAGCAACGCTGGATCGGTTTTGATGGGCGTGACTACCGGCACGCCTTGCTCCGTATGATTGAATATCATTTCCGTCTTTCCCATGTAGTATTCGTTCCAGAAGGGCGTGATGTTGGTCGGATCTAACTTGGTGTTGACGTCGTAGTACTTTGCGAGGGACGTGAAAGATTGGGAGAAGGCGGTGACGAATTGGGTGTTGTTGTAGGAGGGGTGAAAGCCCGGACTAAGGTGGTGACATAGACCGCTGGTTGAGAATGTGCCGGGAGGGAGAGAGAACGGGACATACATATTGAAGTAGTATAAAACGTCATAACCATGGTATGCGGGTGGGACGGCAAAGAGACCCTGAGACAGTTCCATCAAATCCATGGTGATGCGTGTACAAATTTTCGAAGACTGGAAGACCGACCTTCCAAGAACGACCAGCGAATGCCTTGAGCAAGTAGTAGGTCGGACACACAAACGTGGCTACAATGGAGAGTGCAAGTGAGGGATCAAGTTGCCCGCGTTTCCTCCGAACTTGAAGTTGCTTGACTTACAATCCCCCATCACCGTGATGGCCTGCTCGAGTGCAGTACCGTAGTCTCGATACATGTATGCGGCGTCCTGGACTTGGAGAGGCGTCATGTCGGGGAAAAGCTGAGAGATGTAATCCGTGATCGTCAGCGTCTCGTTCGCATCCACGAAGATATATCCCTCGTTCTGATTGGTGACGGAGAGTAGCACTTGCTTCAGGAACATCAACTAGCGAAAAGAAATGTAGCGAAGGTGGTCACGTACTCCGTTCACCTGACCGTTGGCAAGAGTGACAGTTGGATGCTCAAGGATGAACGTGCCATCGATGACAGGAATGAAGGCGAATGTGCCATAGAAAGCAGACGCAGCAAGATCATAGTTTGCAATCTGGAGAGACCCTACTTCCACGGATTGTAGGCATGTGAACGTGTCGGCGCTCGATGCACATCTGCACAGAACGCGTCACCACACGCCAAGAAGTATACATTAAGCGAGATGATGTCTTACCCGGTCACAGCAGCAATTTCATCGTACAACAACTAGTCTCGATCAGTTCATAAGCCCTCCGTCAAACGAAGACGAAGATGCCTACCTGAGGTACCCGATCGTTGTAGTAATACTGAGAAGGCAAAAACAGGGAACTGGTGATCGCAGCATTGAAAAGCGGCGGTTGAGTGTTACCTCCGTTGGCGACGATATGCTGCAGAACGGAGCCGGCACCTGCGGATTCGCCCCATATCGTGACATGAGCTTTGTCACCACCAAACAATCCAATCTATTAAATATGGACTCATGAGTGTGGTTGGGATGGGCATGCATGACGAGCCGTACATGATCTTGTACCCATCCCAGTGCAAAGGCCTGATCGACTGGTGATTCCAGATGTTGTCGGTGAGATCTAGGATGAAGACAATAAAATTTGCTCACGGAGGCCAGCGTTCAGTGCGCCTTGAGCTTTGACCTCGTTGCCAGGGAGGAAACCTAATGCAAAGATCAGACAACTGACGAGATGACGCTAGCCTTACGTCGGAGGGCATACCGAATGCACCCAGACGGTATTGAATGACGACGACGATAACGGTGTTCAGGGAATCAGCAACAAGGTCTGCGCCATTGTACATGGCCGCGTATCCAGCCGCGTAGCTATACTTTGAGATCAGATACGCATGTGGGTACATGCACATCAAACACCTACCCTCCTCCGTGAATCCATACCAACACAGGAAGCCCGCCCGTCGCGACTGGTTCTGCGGACATTGTTCCGGGAACGAAGACACTACGGCGGCAGGATTGAAGTTATGCATTCTCCGCAATTGTGTTGGACTATCATACTCACTTGAGGAACAAGCAATCCTCCGAAGCAGCTGGCGTCGTGCTCTGTCGTTTGTTGTATCCATACGTTGAGACTGGCGCCGTCGCGTTGGTACCGGATCCGGTTTGATAGCACATGTTAGGGTTCTGCGTCGCGGCTTGTACACCAGACTCGGAGACCGGTGGCTGAGGTGCTTGAAACCTCAAGGTTCCTGGGCGGGAAATCATGTAGATGAGATAACGGCGGGCACGATCGAAGAGAGGTCTATAATACACTCACCGACAGGTGGAGCAGCATAGCGAATGCTCAAGAACTTGGTAATGTTGTTCTGTGGATCGAGGTATCCTTGGTATTGTGCATAACCAAGATCCACAATTGGCGCAGTCACGTTTGCGTTTGTGGCCACGGTGGCAGCGCTCACGAGCGAGGTCAAAGAGGTCGACCATAATGCAACTTGAATCCAGGCAAGGCCGTGAACCATCGTAACACAATTCGGGCAAACAAGATCAACTTACATCAATTCCGACTTTTTATACCCCAACGATGCGGCTGTGGTTGATTATGTATAGGGCCGCGCATCAGGGAGGGTTGGCCGGGAAATTTCGGAATACCCGTTGGTGTCGGAACGTAGTCTGATTTTTGGATTGCCACAACCAGTAGTCACGTGTGAGTAGGATACTTTTGACTCGAGACTTGATCGACCTTGTCGCAACCACTGTGGATAGTAGATACCATTATTTTCACTGTAAAATTTGACTGAATATTCACCTAACATGTGCATGAAATTCACCGGAAAAAAATCCACTGAAGTGGCACGAGTTTACTCAGAAGTTCAGTGGATTTTATCACTGAATTTCACTGATCCATCTACTGAATTTCATGTCATGTTGCCTTAAATTTCAGCTACACTTTCCATTGATTTCACCATCCAAATCCACTGAAGTTCGTGTTCTCTTGCCTTGAATTTCGCCTCATTTCTCCGCTGGCGTTCAACGGACAAGTGACTGAATATAAGTGCTCGTGTTTCGGCATCCGATCTCTCACTGATCTCACTGAGGTCGTGCTTGATAACACCAGCAGTTATACATTCAGGATGCGGATAATTTACACAATAAAAACAGCAAATACAGGTATAAAGCACGAGTTGAGCAGAAACGGGCATTGCACCCAAGTCCGGAGCTGGCAACGAGATGAGGTCACTGGCATGAAAGGTTTCCGAGTCGGGTTTCGAGTAGGTCAATTCATCGATAGTTTGTTCTTTCCAGAAGTCCGGGCATGTCAGCTCGAGAGAGAAATTTGAGAGAAAAAGAAAAGAAACAAATGAAACCACCTTGATCCTTCTGCTCTGCCAAGTGGACTCTTTCTTGTCTTGCATCTTTCGCTTGCTGCGCTGGTCCTTACGACCCTTGCCAGAGTCATCGTGGCAGCCCAGAAAGCTCGAAGGATTGCTAAAAAAACGGCAAGAGTGAGACGAACGTTGAAGTAGAATAAGCAAAATTGTGTGAGCGCACGCAATCGTTGTTTGACTTCGAGGTCTGTGTCAATGGTCATGTTTTGAACGTTTTCCAGATTTCGACTAGAAGTGGAACACACCAAGATCCGGCGACCGGTATTGTCTACGAGCACGAAACCGGGCATTTCTTCGACTACTGAATTTATGTTGGTGTTGTCGTCCCAGTCGGCTGCATCATCATCTTGCTGCAATGCGTCTCCGACATCTCCACTATGTATCAGGTCCTGGTGAGCACTCTCTGGATCAGTGTCCCTGTCGTCTGCGATCAGCTGGCAAGCGATATTTGGGATTAGAATAAACTCGAGGAAACGTTCAGGAGAGAGGTGATGGAAGAGTTTTGGCGGTATCGCCTCAAGCCAATCTGCGAAGGTGGCGCAGATCACTTTGTACCCCTTTGGGCCGTAGCTGTACCTGATGAGTAATCATTCCGACAAAGAAACTCCTGACCCACTATCCTGGCCGCACTCTGTCTCGGATGTCTTCAGGGATACACGAATACTTCATAGATCCGAGACATGCCAGTGCTTCCTGCTGGTTTGACCCAATGTTGGCTTTGATGAGGCTATTGACCAGGCGACGAAAGACAAAGTTTTCCTCCATCTGATCCAGGTCACTGGCAGTCAGACAAAGATTCTCGATTACCTCCGACATCGCATTGACCCGTCCAGGCAGGGCCTCGAAGTCAATGATTGTCGGGTAGCAATTACCGTTCGCCATCCAAAGCATACACAGTTCTTTTGAAAGTTCACGGCAAACATTGAAATGAACTTGAGCAATTCTTGCCTCTTGAGTGCCGTCTGAGTCTGCAATCAGTTGTTCATAGTACTCAAGCAAGTCTTTGAGGATCGGATGAGGATCGGGTGGGATAGCTTCCGCAGCCACTTTGACCGTCGGGATGCCTCCAGACGATTCAGCCGTATCACGACGTTCTGTTTAACGTGCCTCTGGTAATTGTGATAGGACCTGCGACGAGCATAGTGGCACTACCTCCACCTCGGCAGAGGATGCTGAGGACGGTGGCTCCAACGACGTCGATACGAAAGCAGGAAGACAGTGAAATCACGCTGGGGACGTTCAATCTGTGATAGATTTGGCGCTTGACAGACAAGTTCTGACAACGGAGTAACCCAAATTTATGCTCACCTTGCATCTTCAATACATCCTTTTGGCGTTCCAATACCGACAGAATTGAGCTCGTCAGAGTGGTGTGTTAGCTTTCTCGTTGCAATTATCGCGGTCACAATACTTCCGAGTCAGATCTCTCATTGGAACCCAATGTCAGTATTGCTCGGTACGAACACTCTGTGTCTGGGGGCTGAATAGCATTCCTGAGCTAAAGAGCGCTTCCAAATGTCACTTCCAGCCATCCAATCCAGAGAAGTATATCGTATGTGCATACATGATGCCTGAAGCGGCGGCGCACAAAAAACATCGCCACTCACGCCTCACAACTCGATCGTCTCCTTGGCCTTGAATTTCTTATTCGATCGATCCGCAGAACGGAAACAAAATTGGTTTCCGTACAGATCGAACTCGATGTACGGTTTATCGAGCACCGTCCATAGCATTTTCGAATCCTGTTGTTCTTGTTGGGGCGTCTGGGTAGGATCCGCCTCAGGAGAAATGGTCGAGTAGAGCGGCACGGCGAATGCGAAGATGGAGTTTTGTTTCGGGACGACTGTGGGATCAACGATGTGAGAGGGATTGAGGATGAGTTATAGCAGAACGTACGTTTTAACTGGTTCTTTCGTGTGATGAGCTTGAACGCGTTCTCCGTCTCGTGGAGGACGATCCCAGCGAGACCGACGAGACATGGGTTCCGGCTTTGGCGGACTAGGATTAATAGGGGTTACTGACAAGCGAAATGGGCCAAGTACGCTTGTCGCTCACCTGTGAGCAGCGCCCCGTTAAGATCGGCCTTCACTAGCTTGGCGTGCATAGAAGAAGCACTCGGCATCTTGCCTTCATGTGACGATGAAGACGTATCAGGAACACCCAACCCCAACAACTCCGACATATACCCCATCCAAAGCTGATGCAGCGGTATGAACAACTCAAACCTTGTCCAAAGCACGATGCGTCGCTCAGCATCACCAAACGGCACAGAGGGTACCCACAACACATACCGAGTCGCATTTTTCTCCAACTTCCAAAGCCCTTTCGACTCCGCTGCGTTTCGTGCCAATGGTCTGAGCTTCTTCCGATGTTTTTCGGCCTGTTTTCGAGCCTGCTTCGCGACTCCTTCTTTCTTGGTTCTGCTTTCCCGTGCTGGGTTTTCGAGGAGTACGTGCCGGTCCTTGACGCGACTCTCGTATATTCCAGCGGGGTTGGATGATTGTATCAATGCCTGCTGGACATACGTCGGTGTGAATGGCGCGTCCGTGGTTAGCTTGAGACGCTGATTCTGTCAAATATTGAGCTTCTTTGCCATGCCAATCAGAGTTCATACGGACCTTGCCATCAGTGATTGGCTTGTAAGGATCTACGACGTCTTTTTGGTTCATAGTCATCAAAGAAGCATGTTCGCACAATGAGTTGCTGGTGAGTACTGGTGAGTCGTGAGTCCGTGACCTCCTCAACGCGTATCACCTAATTAGGTAGGTATCGCCCCTGAATCTGTTTAATCAGTGACCTCGAGGTTTGTAACATAGTACATACAAATCAACTTTTTCATTGAACGTATTGTCCTAGAGTATATTCGCATGTGTTGGCAGGTTCTACAGTATGTTACCCTAATTAATATATTGAACTGCCCAAGATCTCGCTTTGTGCCACCTGTGGCAAAGTCGGGGCGCAGTATTCTGTGGCCGAACGGCTGTCATTCTGTTGGTCAGATACGATCTCCTCGAGTATGTGGTATATCAAGGACATACCGCTGTCTTTTTTGCTTGCATTGATTGCAGCAAGGGCCGGCCATTGGATCGGTTTCACCGGCAGACCGGGGGGATTGAAACCGTTGACCTGGGTGGTGTTGTTGACACGAGCTGGGATTTGCTCTAGCATAACACTTCGAGCACAGTAGCATCTGTCAATTACCATGGATCCTTGTGCCCCCTTCAAAGTAAAAAGTTGATCATGTGCCTGGATGTTGTTCACCAATCGGACCAGAAAAAAGAAAAAAATCACAGTACTACACTAGAAGATCCGGAAGAGGGAGACATGGTGTGAACAACGAATCACCAGCGGTTTGGTTGAAATGGTTGGGGAAACGATATGCCACTAATATTCCAGGTTCGTGTGATCCCCGAAGACGAGATCCGCCAACGATCTCTCCGAAGATAATTCCGATCCTATATCGCGCCGTCAGCACAACCTGACATGTTTGATTGCTGAATTCTGCCAGAGTGCTTACCGTTGATATATATGGCACCGAGACCCCACGCGATATACACCCAAGTGTAGATACAGCCCTCACACGGCTGACAACTACCGATCGGTGAAGAGATCAGGAAGATCCTTCATGTCCAAGAGGTTCACCCCAGCCTCCTCAAGCTCAGCTTCGATTTCGCCCTCGATCACATGAGCTTTGGTGATGCTACCGCCGTTCCAAATCTCATTGCGATCGAGGGTAGCATGAACGCCCCTTATCAAGATCACCTCGTTCCCTCTACCAAGCGCAGCACTGCACGTCGCGCGAACGCAATAATCGCTCTGCATGCCAACGACGATGACCTCAGCATTTGCAGGGATCAAATCCCCAAGTCGAGTGCCGGCGAACGCATTGCTTTTCTTCTTATCAATGATGGGTTCGTGCGGGAGTGGTCGGAAGACGAGCTGCCAACCTGGCGTGTTTGGCTCGTCGGGTTCGCCGAGTTCCCCGCTATTGCGAACATGTATGATACGAGGTGGATGCTTTTCGGAGCGCGCCTTGGTGAGGACGCCATGGATGTTTTGACGGACGACGCGCGCGGCAGGCACCCCACCGTCTTCGGGGTCTCTCAGCAGGTTCACTTGGACGTCTATGAGGAGGAGCACACGACAAGTGAGGCATGGTGGGTGTTGACTTGGAGACATGAAGAACAAAAAAATGAAAAAAAACGAAAACGGAAACGGAAACGGAAAGGAAAGGAAAGGAAAGGCTAAGATATAACAGCAAGCACCCTCGCAAATATAAATCACCGACCGGCAATAAGTAAGAGCACGGAACGCCGAGAAACTGGCCACCTTCAAGTGAATGGCCCGCATATGACTCTATTTATCGTGTGACGTCACGCGAAAAACGCTCATATCGCACGCTCAGGCTGCCTGTGGCCAGGAAATTGGAGGTGCTTGTGGACCATCCGATAACAATCACTACCGATATCGGATACAAAATGGCATGCTCCATATGGTCACGCGGGGCTGTGGGTCAGCCTCACCTTATCGCATACTTCATCGTGTGAATGCCAACGGCACACCTGATGAGTGGCTCCATGGCGAACGAGCAGTGGGTCAGATAGTTCTCCTCACACCGATTTCAAGTTGGGGGTTGTGGACTCCGTTGCAAATGTTCGTAGTTCGGTTTCCCGTGTCAAGACACAGCCAGCTCCCTTGAAGTATGGCTTTGAATAACTTTCACGCAGGTCAAGGGGATGAGAGCCAACTTCGGATCGATCCGATCTACTTACTGTCGCCAGATCCGACCTGTGTTCCAGGCAAGCCACAATTCCAATCCTCACTACGCCACTCTGCACGCCACTCAATAGCTTAAGACCGCTTCCTTTCGACTATTGCTTCACATTTGATCAATTCGTACACAGGACATGTTTACATCGTAGTCGTTCCTCTCAAGCCGTAGCAAATACCTCAGCAAATTCAACACTAGACATCTCGGTGACCACATCCAGTCCCCCAACAAACTCCCCATTAACAATGAACTGCGGGAAGGTTGGCCAGTCATTCAATTTCTTCAATCCTGTCATCATCTAATGAGTGGATGGAAATGAATGCCAAAAGACGGTATCACGTCACCTTGTCTAACCGCCTCATCTGAGAGTATGTCAAAGTGCGTAAACGTCACGTCTTTGTCTCGCAAAAGGTTGACTGCCTTTCTCGAGAAGCCACAACGAGGGTTCTCAGGTTCCCCTTTTATAAACAGAACGACCGGGCTTTTTTGCATAATATCACGCATGCGCGCTACGAGCTCTTCCTCTGATTCTTCGTTTGTTTGAACATGGCCGTTGAGTTGCGGTTGTGCCCCCTTGGCGAGATGTTTAACGACCGCCTCAGTCAAGGCTCGTGCATCTCCACCACTCAGCCTAGAGAGTAGGGTGTGGCCCTTGAGAGTGTGAAGCTCGGATGAGCAACACGTCGCGATATCAAACAGGACAAGAAAGGCACAAAGCTTACCTGGAGAAAGATGAACGATGGAACAGCCTCGATCTCAAATGTCTCTGAGACATCCTGTTGTTCTTCCGCCTCGACCTATCCAGAAACGCGAGAAACCGAACAGTAAGGGAAATGTCACATCAGTCGGCAGAAATTCGGGAAAAAATATTTAGAGGGTGCCTTACTTGCAAGACCAACAGTTCAGGATACCTCTTCGCGAGCTCGGCGACGACTTGGTTCATCTGGTTGCATGGTTCGGCCCATGGAGCCCAGAAATTGATCAGAGAGACCCGGTTCAGATCGACGGACAATAACTCCTTGAAGTGATCGGGAGAGGTCACGGTGTGCAAGTTGGTGTTGGTCATGACGTGGGTGGGAACTAGTGAGAAGGGAGACCGTAGCACGTCTTGAAATGTAAAAGGGCAATCGTCAGTTGAACGGCGTATGTAGTAGAAATGAAAGCGAGTAACGTGAGTTGGCGTCGGAGGACAGTGGTGGAGTCAGTTCCTAAAAACGATCAATCGCTTATTAGAGGGCTTTTCACGGCATGTTTATCTGATTACAATAGTATTCCTGATAACTCGGCGATGGCGTTATACGTGCTCATACATTTTACTTTCCTCAGATATATGGAGTCTTTTCAAGCGGATGGGCCACACGACTCGGACCAGCCGCGCTGCACGCCTCGACCGCTTTCATCGTAGACCCACACCCTGATGGACATGTTTTCATTCGACGCTTGCGTTCGATTCGAGAAGCCTCGATTTTCCTGCGACGCCACAGACTAGCTTGGTTGAGTAGGTCTAATCGTACTATGCCTGTAATGCAAGTGACTCGGCCCGTTCACATACGATTCCCAGTTCAACACGTCGTGAGTGAGGGGGATTTGTTTTCGGACGCCCCTCCAACTGATGGATTGTATTATATTTGAATTTGGAGCCTTATATTTCACGGCCGGCTAGCTCAGTTGGTTAGAGCGTCGTGCTAATAACGCGAAGGTCCTGGGTTCGACCCCCATGTTGGCCACATAATTTTTGTCCTTGGGTTCGAGCTTAAGGGGGGGCCTTGCACCGTGACCATTCCCACTCACACCGTGTCAGCCAGCACTGCAGCACCAGTCGACAACTTGCGCTCGAGGCTCCAGCTACATTATGATCATATGATATATGAGAGGTTATCAAATATTATCGCATTCAATGCCAGCCTAGCTAGTCCCAACCTCGGAGAGTGCCGAAAAAATGACTGTCAGACAGCCACAAACAACTGTAACACGACGACCTTTGCAAGACGAACGTGCTCTCGCTCGATCGCATCTGTAGTCGAGCCAGGGCCACGGGATCGTGTAGTATACGCCTGGCCGCGCTCCAACTCGAGGCAGCGCCTTGGCGGAGGTTTTTTTTTTTTTTTCAAGATCAGCTTTCAGAGTTCAGATGACTCGGATCCGGGGGGATCTCACTGGCTAGGCGAGCGCACCCAACAACCACTTAATGTTATGGTGATTCGTCATGCTTCCCGTGGGTTGTCATGATCGATAGGAAAGATATTTTCAACTCGAGGCTCATTAGAATTTGGACAAGCGCAACACCCGCGACGGCGGTTTCCACTTGATCATCTCCGTCTTTCATGGTTTCAAGTTTCATGAATGAACGACTGATACTCCGAGTCCCTGGAATCCAAAGTTCCTTCTAGATGATCTCCGATTTCCGCCCCCCCCCCCCCCGACACACACGTTTCTCGCTCGCCGAGTACATTCGAACCGCGCTGCCAGTGGTTGCTGCTGTACCCGGGACACTAGGCTATTATGGGCGGTCGCGTTCCACGTTGAACAAACATTGTACTTGTACAATTGTTCTCTCAATACCGCTTTGTACGTCCATCCCGCGTAAAGCTCAATTTAGATGTCAATCAAACCGCACGTCAAACCAACCCAGCGCTCGTAAGTAACGCATGATTCCACATACGGGCAAGTCCCAAAGGTTTTTCAGAGTATCAAGTTCGACCCCCCCGCTCGGTTTTCGAACCGGCCGCGGCCCGGCCGGCCTTTCGTTTCTGGGGTGTGCATCCAAAGTCGAGACCTTGTCTGTTCACCGCGTTCAGGATCGCCAACTCCACATGCCAACCCGCATCATTCGTGCCCTCATTAATGGAACTCGTTGCGATGGCACAGACCACACAAACGGGCGATCACGAGGGCGAGATTGACGGCATCTCTTCATTCGCGGTCTAACGGCCGGTCGTCACTCCATGTACTACCGTCTGCTGTCTGGGAACCAGGACAACCACCCGCCGGTGCTTCTACCACACACGTTCGAAACCTTCAACAGTTCCTTACCCTCGGATGCGCCAAGACTTGCGATCCCACGAACCTTCTTCCCTTTGTCGCGTGGAAGGTTCTCATTACACAGAACGTTGGTCGGAACGTCCGAGAATCCCGTCTTTTAAGGCGGGTTTCCAAGTGTTGTACTCCATCGTCATTGTCTCGCCTTCCCATCATAGGATCACACACACTGAGTTCCACTCTCAGTCGAGACTCGAGGCGTTCGGTACCCCCCGTTTGAACGGCGAATAGCCCACCCTGGACGGATGTTTTTTTAATACTCCCAGCCCTTGTTCGCCAGGGCTGTTCGTTTTTTTGCCCGGCGTCCTTTTAGATGCTCGGTGGTGTTTTCGGCGTCCATCATACACGCCGGGTACTTTTCCCGAGCGAGTACTTCCTAGAACGAGAGTAGTGAAACGTCGGGTAACAAACAACATTCTAGCGAGTGTTTCACACACACACCCAGTTACTTTGTCAGGCATCTCCTAGAGCGGTTAGAACGTCTTGTTAGAGATTAGATGTGTATCAAGTGTATATACTGGGTATAACACCCTCCAACAAAAAAAAGAAAGCAAGAAGAGGGAGGGGAGGGGAGGGACGCGCCATTACATGACGATGCAATTCTTGATCTTCTTGTTCTTACCCCCCGATGACGCCGACGACTTGCTCTCCTTCCTCCGCCGTTCCTCCTGAGCACGTCGTCGCTCGAGCGCTTCTTGCCGCCGTACGTAGAACTGTTGTGCCCGTTCGTCTTCCTCGGCTTGCAACTGTCTCGCTAGCGCCTGACTATATATCCCGAAATGTGAGCAACACAAAGACCGACAAAAAAAACGCTCACTCGACCGGATCTACGACAGCGTACAGCCCCGCCTCCATCTCGAATCGCCTCAAAGCCGCCTCGGCCGTCTGACCCGCCACGTCCCCGCCGACCGGTACGGCCCGATGGAAAACCGAATCGACAAACGTCGACCAGCCGCCGTCGACGTCTTCGAGGCGTTCCCAGACGATGGTCGGTTCGTGGAGGAAGACGTCATCCGTGACGAGTGCGTAGAGGGCGGCGTCTTGTGTGTATTCCGTGGCATTGGCGTCGGCGTCGGCGTCGGGATTGGCATCGGCGTCGGCGTCGGGATTGGCATCGGCGTCGGGGTTGGGGGCCGGGTCTGAGCCTGGGCCAGGGGATTTGTAGACGACGGAAAGGTGGGCGTTGCGGAAGAGCGCGACGAGCGACCCGGGTTGGAGCGTCGATGCGAGCTGGAAGAGGCCGTGATACGTCAATTGGGATTTCGTCGCGTCCAAAAATTGCTGGGCGATAATGGCTAGGGGGGGAGGGGGAAGCGTGCGTGAAAGAGAGGTCAGTTGATAAAAAGGCAACCGGACGAGCACGACTTACCGCGCTCAATCTTGTGTCGGTCCTCGTCCGAGTAGTTGGCTGTGCAATGATGCGCCAGGGAAGCGTTCCCGCCCGAACTCGAACCCGCGGTTGCACTGCTACTACTCCCCGCAATCTGACTCGGCCCCGCTTCAGCCTCAGCCTCCCGCCCATCCCCACTCAACAACCTCCCCTTCGTGATATAATCCGCATCCGCAATTAATGTCGCCGCACTGTCGTAATCCCGAATCCGCGCCATCACCTCCGCTTCAGGGCTCTCGGGGTCGACGACCCATCCGTGGACGAGTTGGATGCCGGCTTGCGCGAAGAGGGCAAGTTCGCCGGTGTCGGAGGCGGGTGAGAAGGCGGTGACGCTGGTGAATTGGGGGTTGAGGTCGAGTCCCCCTGGACGACGTGTGGAAACGGCGGAAGGGATGAGAGAGGGGGGGGAGGACGGCACGAATGAATAAGAGACAGACGGGGAAGGACGAGAGACACGACTAACTCGTTGTGCTGGGCATGATCGACAACGCGGCAGAGATATCAATGTCGGGACAATTCGTCAAGAGGTACTCGCCGACGAGTTGGGAGAGTAATTCGTAGGAGACGGTGGTGCGGTCATGGGGAAGGATCTCGATGTGACCACGTAGGACGAGAATGTTGCCTTTTTCGTTCCGCCCGCCCAAGCCGGACGTTATCAACACAACGACACCCAGCGCGCGAGAAAAACGTGCTCACAAATGGCGATAAAGGAACACGGTCTGGGGTGCACCAACATTCAATGAACACTACGTCGCTGTACTGCTGCGGTAATACGACTCACCCGTTGAAATTCTGCGTGATGATCTTGACCCGTCGTCTCGAATCCCCCGAACCAAAGACGATTTGTTTGAGATGCCATACGTCGGCCTGGGATGAATGAACACTCGCGATCGGGCGTTGTTCGGACATGGACGCGACGAGTAGTTTGGTCAAGACGATCGAAACTGACGGTATGGCCCGTATGGGTTGTTATGTAATTGAAAGCCACGCTGGCCATTTTCGTCGTCGTCCCTTGCGCTTTCCCAACTATGGGCGCTGTGTACACGCGCGACAAGGCCGCGTGTACCTTCATAGGCACATGGATCACGAACAGGCACAATATGAGTCTGAGATGTTATGACCGCCGCACTAGCACACCAGGCGATCCTGACCACGAGGTAACATAGTCAAAAAGAATATTATTCGATTTGAAAATTTAATGCAGAAAACTGGAGGGATTGATTGGAACACAGAAAATCACACTGGATATAGTACGGTAGCGACGAACAGATGGATGAGGAATTAGTGATGATTGTCCAAGTGAAAAAGAGCTCCCAAGATCCATTCGTCGCAAGTGGAATGCCACATATAAGACCAACACAAGGTACTGCAATTTTCTTGGGAGAAAGACGTTCAAGGAATGTCGTCGTCAACTACAAACGACGTGATTAGCGCAAGTATGCAGTAGCAGCCTACAACCCGGACCGATAATTAAGAATCGGGAGAATTTTGAGTGCTGTTCCGCTCGTCAAAAACCTGCATCGTGGTCAGGTCGAGTCGTGGGTTCGATGGATGGCGACGAGACACAGTAAACAGTGGATACTTACATCACGTTTTGGGATGGCTGCGGCAAAGACACAAGACGCTGCTGAGAGCAAAAAGAAGACTGCGAGAGATACACGCATGGCGTAGATATAGAATACGGATGCTTGCGAGGAGAAAGTGGATTTAGCCGGCAGGGGAAAGAGAGGTGAGGGCGCAGGTCGGTTCAATGAGGACTGGATGAAGCCTTGGCGAAAGGAACCGTTCGAATTTATGTGTGCAGGTGGGCCTGGAAATGCCCTGCAAAATAACCAAGCGGTGGGTTTAGCGAGCTCGGCTGACCACAGGTTTTCGTCATGGATAACATCATCATTTGAAGGAAGCGAGCAAATGAAAGGGCGACTGTGGAAATACCGTTCATCGCCCTAGACTGAGGGTCATGCCGCATCCCTGCTGCCAGTGCCACCCGCAGCGACTCTAGCAGGATGCCACCAATTGTGAGGTGGCTGAGTAACAAGTTGATGCTAGTATGCACCCGCAGTAAGATCACTGCGCGATTGCCACATGCCTGAACACGTCCCTTGGAATTTGGTCACGTTGCCCTGGTCGCTGTTGCATGCACGTACATGATCCGGGATCGACTGCGGAATGCAAAGATGCCAACGGATCCTTTTCCGAATCTGCAAAACGGATGCCTGCAACGTCATCACGTGACGACTCTATCTATGTAGTATCACAGGCCAGTGAGAGCTGTGATTGATTCGGACAGCTAGAAGGGAAAATTAAGGGTCAATGAATGGAGAGCTGCTCAAAACCTCGGCTAAGTTGGCAGAGGCTACGGCAGCCAGCACACGTGCAGATCATCATGTCAAATTGATTATGTGGTTCAAGTCCAACTGCCCCACTGGCAGTTATCTATCACGCAATCAAGCGAAAATCGGACAGGTAGTGCCACTAAAGAGTCGGCTCATGCCAAGGAACGCATTAATACCTCGCGCGAAGCTGCGGCCGCACCAATCACCGTTTTCTTTACGCGCAGCATTATGCAAATGGGGCTGATACTACTAATCAACTTTCTGAAGCGAGCTTTGGGATGGGCTGGGGTCGTTTCTTTTTTGGAAGGACCCTTAATTCCCTTTTTCGCCGACCTGTCCTCCAATCACAGCTCTCGAATGGCCTACAAAAGTGTCGTCAAGCGGTAACATTATACAGTGTCTTTGCAGATTAGTATGTATGAGATTGACTTGATTCTCACGCTACACTGGTTTTATCGTTTTATCGTGTGCGGTCCGGGCCGGGCCCATATGACATGTCACATGTAGGGTGGCGGGGATACAGTCATCCACCGGCACTTTAAACACCACCGGCACTTTAAACAAACATTTATAACGAGTGAGAATTGCCTCTGATCCACACAACAAGTCGGGTAAGATGAGGATACCATTCATTAGAACCATGTA
>JBBPMQ010000514.1:0-16110 GCA_038090375.1 Boletus rubroflammeus | reverse complement strand
CGCGCGCATGCATGATGGCAGCTTTCATGCACGTACGAAGCACATTGGACTTCATTATCATTTTATTCGTTTTACTGTTGAGGAAGGTTCTATTTGTTTCATTTATTGTCCTACAGGCGATATGATCGCCGATACTCTTACCAAAGCTTTACCTAGTGTCAAAGCGAAGCATTTCGCATTCAAACTCGGACTACACCCTTCCATTTGAGGGGGGAGTGTTGTATTACTTAGATTACAAATGGACAGCATTACATAATCGTGTAGATAAGTCGTGGTACAGTGCATCTACACACCTCAGTCACTGACTCATATCAGTACTGAGTGTACTTCCACACATGCAGCATGAAGTTCGTGCATATAATCCATGAAAGGGGGTTGATTGTATCCCAAGGCCTGACTGTAACCCGGCTACATACCCAAAGAATACATCTATCACAGGTTCTATCAGAAAATGTACTTATCATGGCAACTTGTTCCATAAATGGCGGTGACAGGTTGACAGGCCCGGGCCCTGGGAAGTTTGATGGGCCTGGCCCTGATGACATCGGCACCATTTGCTCAGATGTCCGAGGCTGGGATGGAGGTGGTGGAGATATATCCGATAAGGAGGATGTTGGTAAAGAAACATGGCGTCTCATGGTGATGGTATTAGGCAAAGAGTAGGTCTGGCTTGGAAAACAAGAAGGTAAATGCAGGTGGCAGGAGGCAGGATGCAAGATGCAGCTTGTCTACTAACATGTGATATAATTGCAGCCACAAGCTGCCCACTTATCTCTGCAACTCTTGGCCATGTCAGCTCCTGCTTCTCCATCATGGTATCAAATTTTATCCGAGTTGCAGTGCCCTTGAAACATCCAGAGGATACGTACTCATTCACGTTCAATCTAGACTTCCCTGGACCGTTTGTTAGTGTGTTTCTATTTGAATTTTTACTATATTAATCTCTATGTTATGAACTTTAATTTTTTAATCTTTCTTTTTCTAGTCACGTGATACTTTCCATGGTCACGTGACAACACGTGCACCTTTCTAATCACATGACCTTATCTTTTGTTCGGACTCATCACGTGATCCACGGTCTAGACCAGTCACATGACTCGCCTCACCTATTTAATTACCGAAGGGCTAGAAACGTCTAGACCCTTATCTCGTATCTCTTATCTATGATGTCATGTCTTATCTACTAGACACACGGACCAGTAGCCAAACATGTACACACACTAGAGTAGTATAAGTAGTCTGAATACAACGCCCCAAGAACTCTAGTCAAGTTCTTGTTGGGATTCCCTCTCAATAAGTTTCTCTTAACTCTATAAGCATTTTCTGGTGTGAAGCAGCCCAAGTCTTTCTTAGATTTGAGGTTGTCAACATGTCCCCTCCATTTGTGAGCAAATTTCCGTCGTTGTTGCATCGTACGTGTGCAGAGACCGAATGGATCCATGTATTGAAGTATTCGAATTTTCTTCATACTGTCCATCGTCCGTCTGGGTCGACAGTGTATTCATCTGATTTCTCAAATGGGGCGCGTCGCTTGCACTTGAATCCTTTCCCATCTGGCACCAAGCACCGCCAGTACTCACACGTATGTACCTGTTTCGACCGTGCTACTCGTCTCTCCAATTCCACTACCTGTCGAAAATACTCATCATTCACTGTCGCGGGATTTGGTGGACGACTTCAAGCAATTTCCATCTCGTTCAGGAAGCGCTTCAAATCGTCTCTTGATTCGATTCCCGGAATTTCTGCACAGAGATTGGCCCTGAGAAAGTCGACCATCTTCCCTTGAAATGCGTCTGTTTGTAGTAGTTTTGTCATATGTGCACTTGATGGGGCTCCTGTCAAATACAACAACATATGAATATGCAGGCTGCCTCGACCTTGTGATTCTACTGTTCCGAAGTAACCAGATACCCGACCAAATGCGCCAACGTCGCTCATAATTGTGGTTGAGGAGGCTTTGATACCGAATAATTTCTCCAGAATGACTCAAATAATATAATGGAAGAATTTGCTTGCAGCATATGGATCTTGAGCCACATTATATGCTTGCCATTCCTTGTCAGATACCATCACTTGAGTTACTCTATTGAGATCAATTTCTTCGCCTGCCAGAATCTGAACAATCGGACCATGCAGATCACGTGGATTAATTGTGATCCAAAGAGATGGCGGTTGCAGGATCAGGGCTATTGACCATATTTGACTGCATAATTGATACCGGCTGCTGTCTGAACCTTGAACACGTCCTGAGGTTGTGAACATGTGCTTGCGCAAGCTTCGCACTACAGCATCTATCGATCCAACATTCTGAGCTTCTTCTTCAGCAGCGCGACGAAGTGTGTCCAATGTGAGAGTCGAGAGTAAACGTCGGTCACGCTCAAAGTCTTTCCTTTGCATTTGAATGTGTGCAGATGTCAACGCCTGTCATCGTTGAATGATCCCAAAAGCAAAAAAGGCAAATGTTTCATGCGTGCAAAACTGACAGTCATAGTGTCAATGCCCAGCGAACATGATCTTAAAACTCCAAACCTCGATCGTTCAACGACTCCATTCCTCCAGTGCCATATGGGAAAAGCCTTCACGAATATATTTGCATCGTTTGGGGTTCCTTGAGGATGAAAATCCATTACAGGACGAGAGCTGTGGCGAATCCCATATGTGTCCTCTGCACCATCCTTCCATGCATTTCAAAGACCCCACTGCATCAATTCATTTGTTGATATGTTCGTCAACTCAGAATCGACACTACCCGACACTTGCAAAGGAATAACATCAGCCGAAACTGTGAAACTAATTGAGTATCATTCCTGTTGTATCGTCTATACTTACCATTATCTTCTGTCACAGTTTCATTCTGATCATCATCCGAAACGTGCGCTGGTTCTGATTGAAACATAATAATTAGACAGATATCCCCTAATTTTCTATGGCAAGAACACACTTTCAACATCTTCATCCAAAGGCACGTAACCTGCACTTTCCTGATTCACCAGACCCTTGTCCGAAGAATGACGGACTATAGCACAGATTTCTTCTGGAATGTCGTCCTCAGGCAACAATTGCAACCGTGTAGAATCAATTTCTATGCTCCCATACAGACATGTGTTGTTGCTTCAACCACCACAAGGCTCTTCTGACAACTGCTCGCTGAACTCGAAAAGTTGATCGCAAGCTCTTCTTTGGCAGTTTTCCGTGCCTGATGAATGTGATAGAGATGAGGGATGCCAGAATAGTTGGCAGACAGGGCATCAGTTGGCCCTCTATCATGTTTGCAATCGCCATCACATTGAGTTCGTAAGTACTGACATTGCCTCGCATAGCCCTTTGTAACTGATCAACGGATCACACACCCATGTTTTTCTTCAGAAATAGCTTGAAGACGTATACACGCAGATACAGCAGCGCAATTAGCATTTGCTCGGGCACCGTCAAGCCTTGCAATTCGCAAGGCACTGCACCTATCCATGTTCCATTCGCGAGGGCATATTTTGGTGACTCTGCATGTTTCTTGTTTTCCAAACTATGGAGGCAGGTAGAACAGATGTTCACATGAAGAACACCTCTCTCTTCAAACAGTCCCGCACACTCCAATAAAAGGCCATCAACCAGTTCTTGCGCATGGTGTGGTTGTGATGGCCGTAGACGGTCTCTTGTGGGAATCTCGTCCATCCGTTTTGTCATTATCGCTTCATCCATCACAGTGCATTTGTGGGCACAGACAGCGCAAACTTGACCACGGAGTGTTTGAGCGGAAGTCGCTTTGTAAAAAGCAGAGTAATATGCTTTTATTTCTTCTGAGGATGGGATCCATAAAAACTCCTCCACATCATACACGTCGTCCTGCCTGAGTCTCATGCGTCAGGCCTCAGCAATGTCATCCCTTCATTTGCATTTACGAGCCACTCGATTGACTGCATTCTTCACCCTTGCCTCTTCCATCATTTCATGTTTTCTACGAGATTGTTCCACCAATTTAGTGATGACGTCTGAACGACCATCCGTGATGATACAGTGAATGATAGCATTTTTGTTAACGTGTTCAGCTTGGGAGAAGTGCACACCATGCAAGCTCGCCATCTTCAACTCCTGGACCGTCAGCATTGCCAACTGTTCCTCGTCATTTGGCGAATCAGTCCGTTTGTCATTCATCTTTGACAAACTGTGCTTCACCAAATCTGACCCGACAGATTAACTTTGTTCATGCAGCTCTACAATGCACTTACACACTGAGCTACTGTCCTCGCTGTCATAAGGACAACAATATCATTACAATCAAATTTATCTGCTCTTCCCACGTGACTTTCCGTGCGATTAACTCTCTCCTTCCGCCGAGTTTCTGATCAAATTTGCTTCACTCCTATGCAAATCTAGATGCTCACTTTTGCAAATATCAACGCCAACCCCTCCGAATTGCATATCTGATGACTATATCACAATGTGATTCCACTTGTGCCTCACCAATGTCGCACGAGAACTCTGTCATGGATTCCGTCTTCTTCCTCTCACCGACAGTATACACAACAAGCTGCACGGAACATGTCAATACCACATCTATCACAGTACAGACAACATCTTCGCTCTATAATAGAGAGGAAAACGAACTATTTCCCGCCGGCTCCTTCTTCTCCTTGTGTGCACCATTCGCTATCCGATGTGTACCTGCCATCCAAAAAGAAGAAGAGGTCGACATGTTCATGGCGCATGATCCTGAACAAGAAGACATTCGTCTTGATGGTACCAAATATTTCATTGTCGTCATTTGCCCACATGATGCTACTGTACCAGTAGACATTGATGATGATGATGTTCGCGTTTGCGTGGAAATGGTGGTGAGGAAAATAACACATTTCATCACTGACAACGCAAGCTAACCAGTACGGTCCTTCAGGTGGTGTCTCTCACAGGAGTGAAGACTGACAGCTTATATGTACCGGCTTTTATTTTACCGTGCTCACGACTTTACTTAAACATTCTCATGTCCTCTGACCTGTTCACAATGACCTAAAAACCTGGTCTTTGCTCACTGACCCTATCAATCAATTCCAGACTGATCAATTCCAGACTGATCATGAAATTTTTTGACACTGGCTCCACTACTGTGGAATTTTTTTTAAGTGAGTCAACCTGCAATCTGCATATAAAATTCTGACATTCACCCTTACCCAGGCTTGCCAGTATCCCCATGTCTGCCTTCGACGAACTACATAATTCCCTAATGTGCTCCGGCACATACCTCAGCGATCCTGCCCTTCCATCGAATGTTTCATGAGCACGGGAAGGTCTAGGCAATACCACAGGTCAGGGTTACCCGCACGGGTCACGTGTACGGGTATGTCACGGGTGCGGGTACGGGTCTGGTTGGTTTGACCCGCAGTAAAACCTGTACCCGTGGCGTGGGTCTGCAATACCCGTGGCTCGGAAGTCAGCATCGTACACTTGAAACAATGAAGCTATGTTTTATACTTTGTACCTGTCCAAACAAAAATGTATACATTGTGCAATAGCAGAAAAATTTTGTTACATATCTACCATCCTCCCACACTTTACAATGCCCATTGAAAATCCCCCAGCGGCATCGAAGAGAGTCACCAAACCAACCGAAAAGGCCAGGACAACAGCGGAGGAACGGGCAATGGCCAACAAAAAGAGACCACACGAGACTGATAGCCTGAGTGCTGCTACCGGTACGGTTAAGAAGGCAAAGGTATCCCAGCCAGACAGAAAGTCTGCTAAGGAGAGAGGCCATCCAGCCCCAAACCCCCCCACACGGAAGAAAAAGAGTCCAATTGAACCTAGAGCGGACAGCGCCGACACTCTAACCGATACCAGTGACGATGTGCAGAGTCGCTCCTCGGACATTGAGGAGGTACTGACCCCTCCAGTTAAAACAGCAGAGGATGAACTTGGTTCATATCTAATTCAATTGAGAATAAATAATATTGAATGTTAGTGTGACAGTGCACCTACAAAAGGAGTGGACGTCACCTATATATGCGTTCTTCGAACCCGAGCCTACTGTCTTTGTCCTCGACAGGCGTCATGTTCATCAATTTGCGTGCAGCAAATGTGGGTACAAGGTAAAGATTCGGAGGTATATGGACACAAAGGATGTGCGGTCAACTAGTAACATGCACAAGCATGTTAAAACCTGCTGGGGGGTTGAAGTACTTCAGGCTGCTGATAAGGCCAAGGATGCGAAAGAGGTCCGCACCAAAATAGTCAAATTTCCAGCGGAATGGGTCGATTGTTGGTGTGTTTGAGCGAAATGGGAAGGGGAAGGTTAGCTACAGTCACAGGCAGCACACGCACACTGAAATGAGGTGAGTTCTCAAGGCTGCTTCTGATGGCAATGACTGATGAGTGTTCAAGGGCAGAGATAGTGAAATGGGTATCCGAAAGCCTGCGACCATTCCAGATTGTCAAGGACCGGACGTTTCAGTCGTTGATGAAGACTGGGCGCCCGGAATACTACATACCTTCCCCACAAACTGTTTCTTGGGATGTCAAGGAGGTTTTTGTTCGCACACGACAACGGATTGCTAAGATGTTAAGGGTGAGCGCATGGAATTTTTTTAATGTTAAAATTAAATTAATTAATTACCAGGAATACGAGGGGAAATTGAGCTTTACGACTGATGGCTGGATGTCGCCGAACCATCGGGCATTCGTAGCAATCACGGTGCACCTAGAACACAATGGGGAACGATTGTCACTCCCGTTAGACATTGTTGAAGTCGCAAAGGTGAATGACTTACGTGCGTATAAAGAAGTGATCTGATGCACGCAAAAAAGTCGCATACAGGAAAGGAGCTGGCAAAGACATTTGTAAAGATCCTAGAAGATTTCGGTATCAGTGACAAGGTATGATTATTGTGCTACACGAACTTACCGTGTTCTGATGTGTATAGATCTTGAGCGTTACCTGTGACAATGCCTCGAACAATGATTCCATGATCGACGAGCTCGAGCGGAGGCTCACTGCGTTCGGTGGGGAGGCAGCCCACATGCGATGCTTTCTGCACGTCGTGAACTTGATCGCGAAATCCCTGATACGCCAATTTGACGTGAGCAAGAAGGATGCGGATGTAGCGCTTAATGACGCTGAAGAACTCAGAGCGGTGTACGAAGATGGGGAAGAACTTGAGGAACTGAGCGATACCAAGGGATTGGACATGAGGGAAAACGAAACAGTTGATGGAGTGGAGGTTGAAAACAACGAAGGGTGGATTGACGAGGTGGAGAGGCTGACTGAGGATGAACACGATGAGTTGACAGCCGCCATTCTACCAGTAAAATTAGCGTTAGTGAAGGTAAGTGTTATGTGTGGATGACTTATTACCTTGCTGAATACTGCAAGCTTCACAAACTTGCCTACAAAGTCATTCACTCGACCACCAGTGTCCTCTCAACCTGGAAGGCAACCTTGCACGAACTGAATGAGACCATCACCCTCATGCCATGAGACGTTGCCACCCGATGGAATTCGACCTTCGACCTGTTGGAGTACGCACTGAAGCATCAAGAGGCGATCGATAAAATCACTCAGCGCAAGGACCTTGGCCTGAGGAAATTCAAGTTGGACGAGGATGAGTGGGAGCTGGTTCAGCAGCTTCACAACGTCCTTGAGGTAGGCCGCCATGAGTTTACCTTGAGGATACACATTGATCAAACACAAACAAACTACGCTTCTACCACGCCAGATCCTCAAGCACGCTACGCTCTTTTTCTCCCGGGATGCTCCAAACCTCGCCACGGTCATTCCCGCTATGGACTGTATAGATGAGGTCCTCGCCACCTCTTCTCTCGACAAGAATAACACACCTGCCATCTGCGTCGCACTCGAGACTGCAAAATGAACACTTAACTGCTACTATGCACTTACAGACGGTTCCACGGTTTACCGCATTGCGATGGGTAGGTAGCACATATATTTCCAGGTGAAAAACTAACACAATCAGTCCTTCACCCTCATCATAAGCTGTCTTATTTTAGGAACGCCCGCTGGGAAGATGAATGGATCGATACTGCCGAGAAACTGGTGCGCGAAGAATTTGAACAGTCGTATGCTGGAGATGTCAACGATGCGTTGCACAAGGTGTTACGGACTCCAATTTTCTAATCTTTCTTTTTCTAATCACGTGATATTTTCCACGGTCACGTGACAACACGTGCACCTTTCTAATCACATGATCTTATCTTTTGTCTGGACTCATCACGTGACCAAGGGCCTAGACCAGTCACGTGACTCACCACATGTATTTAATTATCGAAGAGCTAGAACGACCTAGACCCTTATCTGCTATCTCTTATCTATGACATCATCTCTTATCTACTAGACGCACGGACCAGTAGATAAACACGTACAAACACTGTAGTTAGTATATATACCCTTGAATCAACGCCCCAAGAACTCTAGTCAAGTTCTTGTTGGGATTCCCTCTTAACAAGTTCCCTTAACTCTAAAGCATTTTCTGGTGTGAAACAAAACAAGTCTTTCTTAGATTTGAGGTTGCTAACAGGGAGGATTCCAATGACAAGGCACTTGGGGCTATACACCTGAAGATGGAGACTCACATCGCGTCTCGGTTTGAAGGACAACATCTCACTTCCCTCCTCTGGCAAGAGATCAAGACGGTGTATTCCCGGCCTACCCTGGCCATCGCCTATACTGAGTTTAAAGCATTGATGGATATGGTGATCCCCTCGAACAATCACTCCACCCCTTCTTTCACTAAGTTGAATGTGCATTTCGCACGCCTTACCGAATTCGGGTATTCCATCGCCTCGAATATACAAATCATGATCATTCTTTCGAAACTGCCTTCCTACGCCAACATTTTATCACAACTTGTTAACAACTCGTCCTTGCCATCCGCCACTGCCACCGCCAATCCAGCTTTGCCCACCATAGCAAATGTGGAAGAATCCATTACCACTGCCTGGCAGCAATATGTCTCCCGCCGGAAACCCACACCCCCCGCTGCGAACAAGATTTCCACTGTAAAGCGCAAAGGAGGTGACCTCTCCTTCCAACAGCAGCAGCAGGGGAGTTCCTCAACAGACGGCATATCCAAACGCTGTCGTGGTAAAAAATCCCAACAGGGACAAGAAAAGCAGGACAAACGTAAGCAGCACGCTCATACGAGCGACACAACTACCCCTGCTGCCTCTTTCACCTTCACCACCCCTGTCATAGCTCCTGTGTGTCCCCCTCAATACTCTACTACGATCAACCCTCATACTTTCTCCCACACAGCCAGCACCGCGCCTTATGGCCCGCCCGCTTTTCCTCACACACGCCACATGATTTTGCTGGCTCAATGACTCGGAGTGGTCTGGACCCCACAAACGGTCCGGACCCTTGACCCCATCATCGACCGGCGAGTTGATTTGGATGGAGCAATCCCCTCCTCCCAAAACCGGTTCGAGGAGATCAAACTCAACGTCTCAGAGCAGATGACGCTCCTTGATGACGAAGAGGAGATGGTCTCTTTGGGAGAGGATGGTCATGATGAGTACATTGACCAGTACCTCGAGTTCAGTGGAGATGAAACCTGGTCAGTAGCTTCCTCTAGCTTCCTCTCAGACACTGATGTGCGCACTTCTTCACCACAGAATATATGTATACAATTTTTATACGTACTCATCTGTAGTTGGTAGTAGCTTTAATGGACTACCTAATATACCAACTCTCTCCATGTGTAACAAATGCACCAAGTCTGATTCTATGGGCAAGGAGAAAGAACACAGTCATGGTATGCCCAATGACATGTGGCTCCTGGACTCTGGTGCTTCAGCCCATTTTACTCATAATATCAATGATTTCACGGAATACCAACACTTCCAAGAGCCTCGATTCTCGCATACTGTAAACAGAAAGGCCCCTATATTAGGGGAAGGCACAGTTATTATCTCATTTCAAGGTGAACGTGTGCATTTATCGCCCGTCATTTATATGCCACACTGCAACATAAAGCTCATTAGCATGGGCACTTTGCTATTAGACCACTGCCTGACTCTCGAGTTGACAGCCAGCCATATTAATCTGTTCAATAAGTGCACAAAGAAAACAATTCTGTCCTTCCACCAGCATGGTAACAACACTATGTACTGGATGTGCACCACAATCATACATCCAAAGCAGAGCAGCCACAACATAACGATGGCCTCCATGGATTATGAACTTATACATCGCCACCTAGGTCACCCCTCTAAAGAAGTGGTTAAAGCCACGCAAAAACATATCAAAGACTTTCCTGATGTTGATATTCCGTCAAAAGATAAGATCTGTACTGGTTGCCAGTTAGGCAAACAACCCAACAGGATGTTCCCTCATACTGAGCGATGGGCAACCACGCTGTTTGAGCTGATTCACTTGGACCTCAAATCATTTGAGGTGGAATCATACCACAAATATAAATATGCCATTGTTACGAACACTTATTTTCTAATCTTTCCTTTTCTAATCACGTGATATTTTTCACAGTCATGTGACAACACGTGCACCTTTCTGATCACATGATCTTGTCTTTTCTTATCGGACTCATCATGTGATCCCAACTGTGGTCTAGACCCGTTATGTGACTTGCCTCATGTATTTAATCTCTGAAGGTCTAGAAACGTCTAGACTTTTATCTCATATCTCATATCTATGATATCATACCCTTAACCCTTATCTACAGGATGCACGGACCAGTAGGTAAACATGTACAAACATTGTAGAGTAGTATAAGTACCTTGAATCCAATACCCCAAGAACTCTAGTCGAGTTTTTATTCCCTCTTAACAAGTTTCTCTTTACTCTAAGCATTTTCTGGTGTGAAGTAGCCCAAGTCTTTCTTAGATTTGAGGTTGTCAACAGCCATCGTCTTTTACAATGACTTTACATCTATGGCATGGGTACACTGTCTCCACACCAAGGACCAGGCCTTAAAGGTCACTAAACAGTTCTTCCTGTACATCTGTACGCAGTACAATGCCCAAATCAAGGATTTCCGATCTGATGCTGGAGGTGAATTTACCTCCAAAGCATTCACAGAATATCTGCGTGATAACGGTATTCACATACACCAGTCTGCACCCTACATGCACCAACAAAACGGTCACGCTGAGCAAATTATTCACACTTTAATGGACAAGGCTTAGGCAATGTGTCTTCACACTTGTCTCCCTGACTCCTATTGGGAGTTCACGTTATCTCATACAACTCACATTTACAATCGTACACCTATGGCTCGATTACAGTGGAGAACCCCCCACGAATTACTTAAGGGGGAGAAACCTTCTTAGAGTCTTCAGATGTGGTGCATACATGCACATTCCCGATGCAACTCGAGGAGGAAAGCTGCAACCTAAATCACAGCTCATGATCTACCTTGGCGTGGTACCTGAAAATGATGTGAATAACCTCTTTATGAGGCCTAATAATGCTCTGCACAAGTCCACCCATGTGATCTTTGACAAGCATCTTTTTTCCAGATGCTCAGGGGCTCAGCCACATAAGCTGGTAAGTCACATCCCACGTAAACCCCACACCCACGAAGATGGTCACTCCGACCACAACGCCTCATCTGATGATGATGATGATGATGATGATGTCACACCTGCATGGCCTCCTTCTGCACAACCTCGCGTGGAACAACCAGCAGTTCCAGAGCTGGAAAGGAAAGTCCCTCCCCCACCAGCTCCCATTACTCCTCCGTGGGCTCCTCATCCTCCTCTTGCACCTCCGCCTATCAGGCGATCAGAATGCACACGCCATGTCCCTGTTTGCCCTGGCAATATCTATGGTGACAAACATCCTCTCAGACAAGTTCGAGAAATTGAGGACACTTCCTTTTGGAGGAAACTCGTTGGAGAACCATCATCATCCTGAACACCAGACTCTCCAGTAGTCCCAGGTGGCATGCCTCCATCCCCATCCTTATCGGAGCAGGATGTCGAGAAGCTCATCAGTGAAGGAAGAGACAATTTAATCTCGTACCTCTGTTCGAAGGCTATCCCTCTCGCCGAATCAGCGAATGCTCCCAATTATCGGGAATGGTCCTTCCAGGACATCAACAAATTACCTACAAATGAGCAAGCTCTCTGGCGGAAGGCTTGCGAAGTAGAGCTTGGAATGCTCAAAGATCACAAAGTCTGGAAAATCATTGATCGCCCTACTGGTCACAAGATCATAAAGAATCAATGGGTATTTGATGTCAAATCAGATGGCCATAAAAGGCACATTTGGTAGCCAAGGGCTTTTCACAAGTTGAAGGCATTGACTTGGATCAAATATTCTCGCCTGTCATTCATTTTGAAACAGTGTGATGTATGCTTGCATTAGCAGCCCTAGGAAAGTGGCACATATCTGGACTTGATGTCCAATCCGCTTATCTCTATGGAGTCCTAGAAGATGAACTCTATATGGAGTCCTAGAAGATGAACTCTATATGGAGTTTCCTGAAGGTTTTGCACCACCTAACAAAGGTAGCAAGGTATTAAGGCTTCTACGAGCGATCTACGGATTAAAGCAAGCTGGAATTACCTGGTGGCACACTCTAGACAAGTCAATGAAAGAACTTGGCTTTGAACAGCTCAAGACTGATGCTGGCCTTTTTATCTACAAGCGAGGAAATGATATCGTACTCGCTATTATCTATGTTGATAACACATTGTTCTGTGGTCCCTCAAGGAGCCTGGTTTTACAACTTAAGGCCACTTTTATGAAAAAGTGGGCATGTCAAGATCTCGGTGAACCTAACAAATTCCTCCGAATGAATATATGTTGAGATGGTCACTGCATTTTAATTGACCAGCAGAGTTACCTTGATAAAGTGCTTGAGCGCTGCAGCATGATCAACGCTAAGCCTGCTCGCATACCTCTTCCTCAATGGTATTACCCAGAGAAGAATGACCTTCCTGTCAATCAGGAGTTAAAGACTCGGGTCATTATTATATTTAATGATCGGCACAAGGCCTGACATTGCTTACGCTATCACACAACTGGCCCGCCAATCCACCAACCTGTCTTAGGATCACCTTGTACATCTGTCACTACTGTTACGGTCGTAACAGGTTTTACGGCTAAGTTCTCTGATCTTATCTTATCGGAATCACGTGACTCAAATCACATGACATCCCGTTCTTTCCATGCTCACGTGACTAGATCACGCGACCTCTCCCCTATGCAATCACACCGTCTATCCAGGACATTCCACAAACACGGACACTTGGTCTGGTAGAGTAGACTGTTCCTGAATTATTCCCCCTATGGATATATTAATCCCATGGTTATTACCGTCATGCTTCCTTTCTTCTCTTCTCTTCCATTTGATGCACAGGTTGGTCCTCATGTCATTCATCTCCGCTTTATGCTTCTATGCTTCCATTCCGACACGACTATTTAATTACTGCTAGTCTAGACTCAGATCTAAGATAGGGTACACACATGTACAAATTATGTAGAATGCTATATAAACCCAGAGGCTAGCATCGAGGATTTCCTCAGTCTAGTTCTCTTGGATCTCACAGTCCAAAGAGTCCCACTTGAGTCCGATTCCCTCATCGTAGTAGTTCAGTTGTTTGGTTTGCTTAGAGCATCGACTGCTCTTTGCCCATTTCACTAGAACTAGACTATACCTTTAGCTCTACCCTTACAATACAACCTTCGAGCTCTCGCAACAAGTGTGTCGAGCCACCAAAGTAGTCAAGGTCGCAACACTCACAAGTAGAGGTGTTAGTGCCCATCACCTTTCACAGGTCACTCCATTCTTTTCCAGCTCCGGAGCCACGAGGTCGTGCAGAGGATACCCTCCGCCACCCGTACGTAGCAAGTCGGATACCAGGAGCAGGAGCTCTCCCGACAACCGGACATTTAGAAGTAGCAGAACCGGAGCCGGCAGCCGACACAAATCGGAGCCTAGTGCGTGAAGAGGACAGAGTCTCTCCATCCCCCACCTCAGCGTTTTTCAGGGCATTGTCCGAAGACTTTTCGCCCGAACGCTTCAACTTAGTAAGAGACTCAGACGGGGATCTTCTCTTCCCCCAGACAACGGCGCAGATAATCGCCAACGCAATCAAGACAGGAGGAATAGACCTCACCCCGTTAGAGAGGCAGATCGACCAACAATCGGCATACTCCGAAGAGAAACCGGAGTACGACCCCAATGACTACGACGGAGAGCCGGAATACTTAACCTCCGTGCCCATTCCACCCCACCTCCTTCCCACCAGATCAACTACTCCCAACCTACAGGAAGTCGGAGCAGTTATAGTAACGGGCGGAATAAGACCGATCGTAGGAGTAAAGAGAGAGAGAGAGTCGCTGAATCTATCAGATCTCAGCGAACTCACGGAGTCAGAAGCTCCCCCCCGCACCATCAAGAAGCCGAAGTTCAGATCTATCAGGAGATTGAACGGAGGCGAGTTTGGGTCTATAGAAGACCATACGAGTAAACTTCTCAGGGATAAGAGATCCTTGAAGAAACCTTTGAAGTACAGGCAATAGAAGCCTCCCCCCCCCAATATTACTTTTTTCATTCCATCATGACTTCACTCCCTCGCCCCCTCGCTGCTGCTCTCACAGCGGCAATATCCGGAGACCAAGGAACGTGGGGTGACCTCGCCGCACAATTACGACTCTACATGGAGAGTCAAGAATTGAGGATTCAAGCTACAATAGACTTGAACCGCTCGCTTCAAGACAATATCAACCAACTTGAAGCCCAAGTACAACCTCAACCAACGACGAGCACAAGGGGCAGTACGGAACCAAAACTGTCCAAGTTATTCCAGGACCCCGGTGACTTTGACGGCACCAGGGGTAAGAAATTCAAAGAATGGTGGACCCGTATCAGGATGTGGCGGGACATCAATAAGACAGTGCTTGCTGGCCATGATGGCACAAGAGCTATTCTCTCCCGTATGAAGGGCGGAGAAGCAGGAGCATTCGCACGTGCTCAACTAAATAAAATGTTGACGATGGGCACAGGCCCTACGATGAAGGAGCTGGACGCCCTCATCGAAAGTCACTTCCGGTCCTCCACAGAGAAGGACTGGCACCGCAAAGCGCTTACCTCCCTTAAGCAAGGAGACCAAACTATGGATATGTTCCTCATGAAGTTCGAGACGTACCAAACACAAGCGGAGTATGATGAGGACAGACTCATCAAGCTCCTTGAGCAAAACACCGATCGCCACACGATCGAATTACTAATCACCCAGAATGGGAGATACACGGATCTCGCCACGTTCAAGGCAGATCTGAAGAAAACCGGAGCATGCAGACAGCTGCTCAAATACATTACCAAAGGAACGGCAGAACAGGTCTCACACCGCGACCCCAATGCCATGGACGTAGACGTCACAAGGAGCGGCGCCCAGGGTGGCAAATTCAAATGCCACAACTGCGGACAAGAAGGGCACTTCGTAAAGGAGTGCAAAAAGCCGAAAGTAGCCTGCCCGGAATGCAAATTCCTAGGCGGCGGCCACTGCCCGAACTGCAAGAAGTTCACCCCGCGCCAAGCAAGGGCGACAACACAAGAACCACCAGTGGCAATCTCATGGCCTACGCCGGCCGAGGCAAAGGCACCCGCAACGGGCAAAGGAAAAGAAAAGGACTGGGCCCACTCCATCAAAGGAATGAACCTTGATGAGGCAAGGGCATGGTTCAAAGATTATGAGGCCATCGCCTCAAAAAATTAGGAAGTCCAAAGCGCGTATCTGGGTGCGCCGCAGACAACAATAGATACGCGTCCCTGTCGGTAGAAGAATATGCCGACAACAATGTAATTTCATCTTCAATTGGGCAGTTACCTTCGGGTAATGGCAGGAGCAAACCTGTAATGAATCCCACTTTATCCCCCACTTCTCCCCAATTCCCAGACGACGTCTTCGTTCGAAGCATCAAAGTAGAAAAGGAAGTCCTAATGGAGATATCCATAGCACCAGAAAACTCCAAAGGCAAATTTACCAAGACGACGGCCCTGCTAGATTCAGGAGCCAACGTAATTTTCATCGACAAATCTTGGGCGTTGACGCACAAGATCCCCCTTATGGCCCTTAGACGGCCCATACCTGTTTACAACGTGGACGGAACAAAGAATTCCGCCGGTTCTATTACGCACA
>JBBPMQ010000513.1:0-16141 GCA_038090375.1 Boletus rubroflammeus | reverse complement strand
AGGATATTATTTCACTCTATCACGACAGCACGCTGGCTGGTCATGGTGGCACAGAGAAGACTTTAGAGTTAGTCTCACGCTACTATTACTGGGAAGGTTCCCGTGCCCAAATAAAGGACTATTGCACCCGATGTGAACGATGCACTCGGATGAAGCTGACAAACGTGCCCCGGGCTGGCAAACCTAAACCTAACCCTATTCCGGAGGGTCCCTGGCAGGATATCTCCACAGACTTTATTACGGATCTCCCCACATGTGGCTTTACACCGCCGAGAAGCAGAACGAGTGGTCAGAATGGCTTGCGCTGGCACAATTTAATTATAACCAAAGGCAGCACTCTTCCACGGGAAAGTCCCCTTTCCAACTCACACGATCTTATGCGCCTCGTATGGGGATTGAACCAATGGAAGCACAGGCTCCGGCAGCCACTGCCTTTGCTAGAGATATGGAGCAGACGTTGGCTAATGCCAAGGATCATCTCGAAAAGAAGCAAGTAGAGATGAAGGCACAAGCCGACAAGAAACGCTCAAACCTGACTTGGAGCAGTTGTCACATATGGAGAGGGTCGGCAAAGATGGTAGTCCATTTATGCTACTACAGACTACAGACAAGTATGTATAACTATCATATAAAATCTGTAGTGAAGAAATTTGTGCATCAGCATCTGAGTGGAAGCTAGAGGAAGGTACTGACCAAGAATTTGCCCCAAACTCGAAGTATTGATCAATATAATCATCGCGATCATCTTTGCCCAAGGAGACCATTTCCTCTTCATCATCCAACAGCATGATGGCTGTTGTTACAGGGGAACTCAAGGACGTTCCTAGCATAGGGATTACAGGCTAATCCATGGTCAATTTTCATTTTCATACCTTTCTTTCATTTTTATACACTTTGACCTTCCTTTCCCTTTCTCTTTCTTCTTTTATCTTATCTTCTAAGAAAAGGGCAATTAACTTTGTAAGTCCCAGCAAATCCAGGACGCTTTTATCTACACTTTCACCTTTACCTATTCATATCTTACTCCCCTAGAGCTATGATGCTCATATCAAGCCTCGACAACTTGATCTTATCTTATCTCATTCCTTTCCTTAATGTTTCACATCTTTCACTTAGATCTTAGATCAGATCTAACCCCTTATGTTGGGATCTTTATTCCTAGATCAGATCTATGATCTGATCACAAAGCTATGTTCCTTCACACTTTCATCTCTTCACCATGTTTCCATCTCACATTCCTCATGTAAACCTCATGTACCCATATTCTGCCACATCCTCATCTGATGTGCATGTATTTAATATCACAAAAGGATTGCATAGCCCTCCCATGCCCCCTACTCATGTATTTAATAGTATCTAGTAGATCTAGCTACAACATGTACAAACCTTACTATAGTATATAAAACCCCAAGGAGTAGCCTGGCAACCCCAGTCTATTCTCTTGGTACTTTCCCATTCAAAGACTTGAGAACCTCCTAAGCAAAGTGCTTAGTACCCCTTTCCCTGATCTCTAGCAGAGTTAGCTGATCTCTCTACTCTTTTGTTGTGTTTTGTGTTGCCTAGACATCGCCCCCAGCTCAAGCCATTTCAGCTGTGGAGACATCAAGTTCAACCTCCTTGAAATGGTCCTGCAATAGACAGGAGGAGGGGATGCCTCCTGCAGGCCCAGTCAATGTGGTGGTTTGCAATTGGGTCGAGGGTCCTGACTGTTTCAGTGATCAGGACCACTCTGAGTCTGTGCACAAGCAAGATTGCATTGCGAGTGTGAGGGAATGTGGGCAGGCTATAAGGCACGGTGCCAGCGGTATGGGAGAACATCCAGGGGTCAATGGTGGTAGAATATAAAGGAGAGCCGGCAGGAGTGATGACAGGGGCAGCAAAGGCAAAGGAAGCTGCAGGAGCAGTGGTGTCGCTCATGTGAGTGTGCTTTCATTTCTCCTGCTTCTCTTGTCCCTGTTGGGGCCTCTTGCCACAGCGGTGCTTAAACTGGCCATCTTGTGATGAGCCTCCTTGTTGCTGCTGCTGCTACTGTCCACAACCCTGCTGCTGCTGTGAAAAGGAGTGGTCTCCCCCTTTCCACTTCACTGTGGAAATCTTGTTCATGGCAGGCGCAGGTTTTCTGCGGGAGGCAAATTGCTGCTAGGCAGTGGTTACGAATTCTTCAACTTTTGCCATAGAAGGCAAGCTAGGATTGGTGGTGGTGGTGGCGGGAATTGAGCTGTTGTTTAGTAACTGAGAGAGTGTGTCAGTGTACAGGGACGACTTTGATAGGAGAATCATGATTTGGATGTTTTCAGCTACTACATAGCCAAATTCTGCAAGGTGTGCAAAATGCACATTCTACTTGGTGAAGGCAGGAGCTGGGTGATTGTTGGATGGAATCACTGTATCCATCATTGCCTTGAACTTGGTATAGGTGGTGTTACGGTCGTAACAGGTTATACGGCTAAGTCTTCTGATCTTATCTTATCGGAATCATGTGACTCGGATCACGTGACATCCCGTTCTTTCCACGCTCACGTGACTAGATCATGCGACCTCTTCCCCTATGCATCCACATCGTCTATCCAGGACATTCCTTCAACACGGACACTTGGTCTGGTAGAGTAGACCGTTCCTAAATTATTCCCCTTATAGTTATATGACTCACACGGTAATTACCGTCATGCTTCCATTTCTTTTCTTCTCTTCCATTTGATGCACAGGTTGCATCCTCATGTTGTTCATCTCCGCTATGCTTCCTAGCTTCCATTCCAACATGCGTATTTAATTACCGCTAGTCTAGACTCAGATCTAAGATAGGGTATACACATGTACAAACTATGTAGAATGATATATAAACCCAGAGGCTAGCACCGAGGATTTCCTCAGTCTAGTTCTCTTGGATCTTATCCTCCAAAGAGTCCCACTCGAGTTCGATTCCTTCATAGTAGTAGTTTGGTTGTTTGGTTTGCTTAGAGCATAGATTGCTCTTCGACCATTTCACTCAGATTGGTCTCAGTTCAAATTCCTCAGCATCAACTTTCTGAAGTGAGCTTTGGGATGGGCTGCAGTTGTTTCTTTTTTGGAAGGACCCTTAATTCCCTTTTTCGCTGACCTGTCCTCCAATCACAGCTCTCAAGTGGCCTACAAAAGTGTCGTCAAGCGATAATGTTATACAGTGTCTTTGCAGATGCGCCTCGACCCTGATAGTGCCTCCGACAACTGCGACGACCTCACCAAGACCCTATAGTCTCTTCTTTTCATCTGGCTGAATGAATAGTCAGCATTAGCCAACACTGTTGTGATGACTACAAATCTCTTTGATCTTCCCAGCCCCCTAATCATGAATATGTAGATACTGTGATATGCTAGACACTGTATTTACAACAAAAATAAGTTCTCAGGGATACATTCACTGCGGACTTTACATCTGCTGGTATATGCTAACGTCAGATACCCCTCAAACATTGTTCCGACTCTTCCAGCTGCTCTCGAATCTCCCACAGCTTTGTCTTTTGAATCCTCATCTCTACATACCTCTCCTCCAATAGCCTCTTCTGATTAAGAAGTACTTCCAGATGTTCTTCACCTGGAAGCTCATTCCTTCCCACCCTGAGCGTCCTCTCCACATGTACATGCGTATGGGACTCGTACTCATAAGTCATGCGCGTTACCTCTCTCGGTCGTCTGGGATGTTGGGGAGGCCCGACAGGGATGGCTATGCTCACTACGTCAGCACCACAGCCATTTTAGCAAAAAACTATGGTATCTTTTTAACGTGATGGGGAATAAATAAATTTGGTGCGATGGGTCAAAATTTCGCGGCAGGCTAGAATTTGTGGTGCGGCGAAGTAAAATTTCGCGATGAATTATTTGTGCAGATCTTCCGCCATACGCATGACTACGATATGTTACACAAAAATACATATTTCAATGAACATTTTCATAGCAATACCATTCTGAAATTTTCGGGCATGGAAAATGGGAAACAAAAATTTCATATTATTATTTGCTATTTTCAATACACTATAAACATCATGAAAATGTCATAATCCCCGGTGTGCTAGTTGGTCAATTTTATCTTGTTCCTGTTCCGACTTGCGGTTCTCGATCGAACTCGAAGCATCAATTGTCTTGCGCACATGTAAATACAATCCACAGGTAAAAATATAGATTTAACACGGCTCAGCCGACAAATCCAAATAGAAAGATCTTGTAGTAACTGATAAACTAGAGAGCATTTAAGACCAACTTGAGACCAGGACATCAACAATGAAAACAAGAGGAAAGCGTTGGTGTATATACCAGAAAGCGAGTACGTGAATATCGTGATGGGCAATTGAAGTATGTCTTCTGTACGTATATCGGAGTTGCAATGTGATAGGTTTGTGTATTCCACGCGAGAAGGTTGGGACTTCAGTTGACAATAGTATCTGTTCTGGTATGCCCAGGAGTGAGCAATGGATAAGGGAGATGAATTCAAGTCTTATGAATGTCATATGAAGAATGGCTGCAGTCGTGTGGTAAAGCACCACAGAAGCAATAACCGCCTTGAATGAAATGGCAAGGCAACATAATATTACCGCAGGACGTTTCCTTCCATTGAAACATCAAAGTCCTCGGGATCGAAAGACAACGCATCAAAGCGAAGAGAGTCGAGCCTCATCTCAAAACTGAGATCGCTCAGGCGACGTGGGGTAGATAAGTTGTCATCATGGTGGGTGTGAAGTACTTGATGATACCGCGACAGAAGCTTTCGATCCGCACTTTCAAGATCAAGGAAGTGTGCATCCGCGAATATATCCTCCTCCATGGGGACATCTGGATAATTGGATGACAAGGTGGAAGTAGAAGTCGATGGCATGGAACCACTACGGGCTGATGAAAAAGGTAGCGTTGTTGCGGTAGGTGCAGATGGAGGGTCATCCGGTGACGAGGAAGAAAAAGAGAAAAGTCGATGGAGTTCTCGGACAGAGAACTTGGTATTCTTCTTCATGGGAGGTGGTCTGTTCAGGGCATCATCGATCGTAAGAGTACTTAGAACCTCGTTGAGGGATGGATTCGTGTTGTTGTATCTAAGATGTGAAAGGGATGAGGGATTCGCGACTGGGAGGATGTGGTGTGTTTCAGTGAGCGCGACCGACGACGCTACGCGGACAGTGAATGAAGACTCCGGTCGTGAAGGCTTCGCAGGCTGGAAAATCTGCGAAAGCGACCGTGAATTGCTCCGCGAGGGAAATCCCTTCTTGGTAGGGGTGGCAGGAGGACGATGCTCTGTCTGGTCCTGCTGTGAGTGGATCTGCTCTTGCATCCCCTTGAAAATCCCAGGCATGCTTTCACTTGACGTCCAGAGTTCCTTCACATGGGTTCTGTGCGAGCCCTTTCCAACATTCTTAATCGACTGCAGTGCTTTGGTCGCTCGTGCCTTGAGCGTCTTGGAACGTTTAGCCTTTGTGTTCTCCTCCGGGTCCATGAGAACCTCTCTGCCACGCTTCACCTTTATCACCTCGATGACATCCGAGTCCCTCTGTCTCGCCTGAGATGATTTATTTTCAATTATCTTTATCCCCTCCGGACGCTGTTTCTTCTCGAGCTTCTTCGAGATAGGAGGCCTCGGTCTTGGCTGGAGAACAGAGGTACGACGAGCGATGGGAGCGGGGACGTCCTGCTCGGATTGTTGCAAAAGGTAGGGAACGTCGAGAAAGTGAATGTCGGGATTTGAAGGGAAGTCACCGATTTCTGATTGTTCGTCGGCATCGAAACAGCACCATGGTGGGTTATCCTGCTGTTCTTCCTCTGGGGGAATGACAAAAACGTGGGGCATCCGCAAGTTAGATGACAGGGCCGAAGGTCTTGTCGATCGAGACACGTAGGTATTCAAGTTCGCGATAAGTGGTGTCATGATTGTGCAGCAGTGGTGGGGATGAAATTTGAAAAGATAAAGAGCGACTTGAAAGATCTCAAACTTGAGCAATAAAGGAGTTGAAGCAGAATACGGCTCACCGAAATGAACAACTGAACAACCACAACGGCAAGAAGCAAGAAGGGCGCCAGCCACTCGCGCAAACCAAGTTCAACCGTGTTAACATACTTTCCTTTTATGGATACTCGATCTAGTCATGTCTGCACGTGACGGACAGACTGCCAGCTTGCCCACAGCAAGTTCCTTGCACTCTAACCATGGCTAGGAACATAAAGATCACATTCCTGGGAACATCTAGTGGAGGAGGACCTTCGCCTTCACGCAATTGTTCGAGCCTTGGTCTGTCCGACTGTTTCCATTTCTTGCTCCGCACATCTCTGATAGGAGCAATTCAGTCGCAAACGTCATCGGAGACGGGACATTGTGGAGTACGCGATATGTGGACTGACTTACGCATACTTTGATTTATTTGCACTATAGTGGTGGATTGCGCAGAAGGCACTACCCGTCAGTTCCATACCCAACCTCGCGGCAATGGCGAAGAGACGCTCCGAGCGCAGAAAGTCACTAAACTCTTTGTAACCCACATGCACGGTAAAAATGGGTGTTTCTCATACCATCGTTGACACGGTTCATGTCTATTGCAGCTGACCATGTCATGGGCATCGTACCTTTCTTGCGGCATATCCTCTTTCCGCCAGCCATTGCCGTGGATGGTTCGGAGGTCCTTCCCACAAAACCTGTATGTACCTTCAAGTTGCCCTTGGCAAGGCTGGTGTGTTTTCAAATTGTATTTTTCATCTAGCCGCCTCGCATCAACATTTATGGGCCAGCTGGCTTACGCACCTTTGTCCGCTCTATCCTTACGATGACCCTCACCAAGACTGCAGACACCTATGCGGTACACGAGCTTCTCACACCTCAATGCCAACGAACATCTTGCGATGCCACGTCTCTGCATTCCAGTGAATGTCCGGGTTCAGATCTTTTCTGCAACGAACAAGGCTTCTGGCAAGGATTCACTGCAGCCCGTGGACGGCTTGGAGATATCGTAGTTGATGCAGGGCCTATATCCCATCGAGGTTAGTTTCTGTCTGGAATGTTGATATCTGATTCGGTCTGTTACTACAGCTTAGTAACGGTCACTTGGTACCAAATCTAGATCCATGTATTGGGTACATCATCAGAGAGCCACATTTCCCTAACCGAAAACTTGCGATTCTGGGAGATACTTATGACGCCTCGGGCATCGAGCCTCTCCTCAGGTTTCCTCCACCCTCGCTTCTGATACACGAAGCTACCGATGCATGTATACCTACCTCTGTGGATCCACAGGCGCGCAGGAAGGAGAAGGAGGTTCGAGAGAAAGTGTTGGCGAGGGGACACTCGACACCAGCGATGGCAGGGGAGTTTGCAAAGCGTGTATGCGCTGAGCGGTTGGTGCTGAATCATATCGGGTGTCGGTCAGCAGTTGTGCCTTGCCTGCTTGAGAGTGTGTAACGGAACTGATTGCGGACAGATTCCCTGCCCCGCGGCAATTGATGAATGGGCATGATGTCCGCTTTGCTGTGATCGACGAGATTTCCCGACAAGCAAGCGATGCGTGGGGTATGGGACATGCTCAGGTTGCGTTTGATTTTATGAGAGTAAGCATACCGGCACCCTCAGGCCCTGCGATGCAAGCGGAAGAAGAGGTGGTGGGAATAGTCGCTGTCGCAGAGGGCAGTATCGGCGATCAGGTCAATGCAAGTGATGTTGAAAACGGTGGTGCGGTTGGCCACAGCGTTCGACAATGGGGGAGTGGGAATAACAAGCAGCGGAGAGGGACTCAGGGAACGCGAGGGCAGGGGTGGGGCATGCGGGGAAACTACGGTGGTGAAATGGACAGAGACGGAGTGATGGCAAGGCGTGGGATGAAAAGTCGGAGCTAGACAGCGGTGACAGAGAGAAGCAGATATATCTGTCACCGATCAACACATCGGTAGCGAAGACATGATAGCGTAGGGAATTTAAACAAATATACACAGAGGTAACGATAGACGTGGTGAATAGGCCGACCCCTGAATGTGGGACGGCAAATTCGCAGGATAGGTGATGCGGGGTGGGCATGTGCTGGGCATGTCGAGGCTGGGAAAAAGAATGCAGGGGGATGGTGTTTTGATGGAAGCGTGTCGGGAGAGTCGGGTATCATAAGTCTAGGGTGCATGCCACATCGGATACAAGTCGGGGATTGTACTACGATAAGGTGTGCGAGACTGAACACGAGGCAGGAATAGGCGAGCGAGGAGTGGTGCAAGAAGGGGCAGAATGGGGATAGAAATGGGCGAGACAACGAGGTAGGCGACGAGGACGAGGATGGCGGAGGGATGTGTCGTCGTCGTCGTCGGTGCGGTCGGTGAGGGCGTGAGAGAGGTATTTGTACATCTTTGGGGGGCGGTCACATTCCGGTCACAGGACCAGGCGAGTGGGGGGCCCATCAGTCAGTGCGCTCCTGCGAGGCTACTTGTCGTCCCTTGTCCTCCCTCGTTCACTTGTCCCCCCCTCACAGCCAGCCAGCCAGTCCCCAGCTTCATCTCCTCCCCGCCCCGCAGCCCTTTTCTTTATTTTTTTACTCCCTTCCCTCCCCGCTCGCACACATCGCCATCCTGATCCATCCCAATCTCCTCCCCCTCGTCTCTCCCTGCCATCACTCGTTCCTGCTCAGATGGCCTCCAACGCTCCAATAAACGGTGTCAAACTGTCACGTGAGTCCTTTTCTCCCCATTGTCCTTCCTCCCTCCCCCCCGTCCTTCTACATCCATATATGGTTTACCCGCCCTCTTCTTTCCGTCATCTCCCCTCGGTTTCTTCTCCCCTCACCTTGCACACTCCCCCCCCGCACCATCAATGGAATCGGATCCTCACCTCCTCATAAATCAACTAGCCATCGACGACCCCCACAGGATCGTCAAAGTCGTCGCTTCAGACGGAAAGACCAGCGAGCAACGCGAGCTCGCCTACACAAATTGCAAAGTCATTGGCAACGGCTCCTTTGGTGTCGTATTCCAAGCAAAACTTCTTTCAGACTCCTCCAAGGACACCGAGGAAATTGCTATCAAGAAAGTCCTACAGGACAAGCGCTTCAAGGTGCCTCTTTCGCTCCGTCGGATCGATTTTTTTTTTTTGCCTTTTTTCAACCCTCCCTTTCCTATATATATATATTACTACCTGTGGTACGTGTCATGCTGACCTGCGTTGATTCTACTGGACAGAACCGCGAGCTACAAATCATGAGACTCGTCTCTCATCCAAACGTCGTCGACCTCAAAGCCTTTTTCTACTCCAACGGAGACAAGGTTGGTTTATACACGCCTTGTGATCTGGCTAGTAGTTCACCCCCATTTTAGAAGGACGAGGTTTATCTCAACCTTGTACTCGAATATGTACCTGAAACTGTGTATCGCGCCAGTCGCCACTATTCCAAACTCAAGCAGCCCATGCCCGCCCTTCAAATTAAACTGTATATGTATCAACTCTTGCGTTCATTGGCTTACATCCACTCGGTTGGCATCTGCCATCGTGACATCAAACCTCAGAACTTGCTCTTGAACCCCGCTACCGGGGTTTTGAAGCTGTGCGACTTTGGGTCAGCCAAGATTCTCGTGGCGGGGGAGCCGAACGTCAGTTATATTTGCTCGCGGTACTACCGCGCACCAGAGCTCATTTTCGGGGCCACCAACTACACGACGAATATCGGTAAGTGCCGCCAAAACTGCATGTGGCGTGCTTGATGTATCGTCTGAACAGACATATGGTCGACGGGTTGTGTGATGGCGGAGTTGATGTTGGGGCAGCCACTGTTCCCCGGTGAGAGCGGTATCGATCAGTTGGTGGAAATTATCAAGGTTCTTGGCACACCGTCCCGAGAACAAATCAAGACGATGAACCCAAACTACATGGAACACAAGTTCCCGCAGATCAAACCCCATCCATTCAACAAGGTCGGTGGGAGGGTGTCCTGTTACGCGGTGTATCTGATGGCGTTTTGCAGGTCTTTCGACCGCGCACTGCACCTGAAGCGATAGATTTGGTCGCGAAGCTGCTCGAATATACTCCTGGAGCGCGGTTGAGCGCAGTGGAAGCAATGGTACACCCATTCTTTGATGAGTTGCGTGGGGAAGGAGCGAGGATGCCTAACCAGAAGGAATTCCCACCTCTGTTCAACTTTACGCGAGAGGGTAAGTCGGGTAGCTGGCACAGAAAGACAGGTGACTTATGATTGAGTATGCAGAGCTCTCCGTGCGGCCTGAGCTGAACCGGCAGCTCGTACCGCCACACTGCATACCCGAACTGCGCTCACGGGGCATCGACCTGGACACGTTCGAGCCGATACCGTTGGAGCAGCTGAGGATCACGCTGGATTGATGGTTCTGCAGCAGAAAGAGGAATGCGCCGAGAGAGAGTGTGTGTGTGTTTTATCTGATTTGTGCGTATAGTATGATATCGAATTGCGAGCGACTCGCTTTGTGGATCGTCGTCGCTGTAGACGGATCCGAGGTGTTAGGGACGTGATTTTTTATGTAAGGTGGCTGTGTGATTGCGTGACGCACAATACATCGGGCTCGAAACTTGCGCCATGTCGCGTGCACCGTGCCTCGAGAACAGCCGAGTCAATCTTGACGTGGGCGGCGTTGTGACCGTCGTTATCACCACTCTTCCACGTCTTCCACCATGTCTGCAGCAGCGAACGCGGATCCATACGAGTGTGACACCCTCCCCGCTCCCCGCTTGGCTTCCTCGCTTCTTCCACCTCAGCCGAGCCGATCTCCGTCCCCACCAGTCAAATTCTACAGCCCTCTCCCAGCCACGGTGCTGCACAACAGCGTCCCAAAGATGCACGTCTCCCCACTCTCCTCTCCCCAGCCTCCCCCCCGGAAGCTCTGTGTCCGACACCAGCGTATGGCAGACCAGGGTACCAATCTCAAGCTCCAGCAGGTTCGTCTCTACTCACGCCACTCCATCCACTGCTAATCCATCTCCACAGGCCCTCGACTCTCTCCCCGAAGAGGAACGACAGGTCGTCAATTCAATCTGGTCCAACTTTTCCTCCTCCTCGCACCCCAGGAGGGAACTCATCCTCCAGGGCATACTCACAATGTGTTGCTTCTCCCAGCTCTCCCTTCTCACAGAGCAACTCGGCCACCTCATAAGAATAGACCCCTTCACCGTCCTCCCTCGCGAAGTCTCTCTCAAGATTCTCGCCCACCTCGACGCTACCTCCCTTTGTCGTGCTGCCCAGGTCTCCAAACATTGGCGTAGCCTTGCTGACGACGATATTCTCTGGCGTGAAATTTGCCAGCAGCACATTGGACAAAAATGCCTCAAGTGCGGCTGGGGCTTGCCCATACTGGAACGCAGACGCCAAGCTCGTCCCAGTTCGGCGTCCCCTTTCATGCCTCCTCCCTCTCCCCCCTCTCCTGCGAAGCGGGAGCTGGAAATCGCCAAATCTTATCTTGATCGACCCCTGAAGCGTCAGAGGTCTGGTGATTATCAGTATCCACACAATCAGCCGACGGCACCGTCTTCATCCCGTGGTTCAGCTTCAGCGTCGCCGTTACCCAGTTCAAGCCCCCAGCCCACTGACCACCTTATGCCTTCTGCAAACACTCGACCAGAAACGATGACCCGTCCTTGGAAAGATGTTTACAGTGAGCGCCTTACCATTGAGCGTAACTGGCGCCGTGGTCGATGTCTCGTCCGCACACTGCGAGGTCACACAGATGGCGTCATGTGTCTCCAATTCAGTGAAACGCTCCAGCACCCATCCTTCCCCATCCTTATTACAGGCTCTTATGACCGCACCGTACGCGTTTGGAACCTTGAAACCGGTGTCGAAGTCCGCTGTCTCAGAGGTCATACGAGGGCCGTGCGGGCACTCCAGTTTGACGAGGCAAAGTTGATTACGGCAAGTATGGATCACACGATCCGCGTATGGAACTGGCGCAAGGGAGAATGCATAAGCACACTGGAGGGACATACCGAAGGTGTAGTGTGTCTCGATTTTGACGCGAACCTCCTAGCCAGCGGCAGCGTCGACACGACTGTCAAGATTTGGAACTCTTGCACAGGGGAGGCGTTTACTCTTCGCGGACATCGTGATTGGGTGAATGCTGTGAGAATATGGGATGCCCACGGGAGCGCAAGCTCGCCTGCCGATCCTTGTCGATCCACACTCAAAATCGAGACGGGAAAAATGCTTTTCTCTGCCTCTGATGATGGGACCGTTCGGCTTTGGGATCTCGCGAAACGAACATGCGTGCGTCAGTTCACTGGGCACGTTGGTCAGGTTCAGAGTCTACGAATTCTCGACGTAGATGATGAGCCCGACGAAGATGATAACTTGCGTGCATCACACGCCGTGCATGTGATCGAGAATTCTTTGGACGCCGTCCAGCTCTGTGGGAGATCTAATCCTGCCGATATCTGCACGGTCGTCACTCATGATACGAAGAAGTCGAACGAGAGTACGGATGATAAGTGGGGTGCAAACCTCACTGCGAGAAATCCGACGACCGGTGCGAATGGCAAGCCAGCCAAGAAGCCTGTGTTAATATCGGGAAGCCTGGACAACACGATCAAGGTGTGGGACATTGAGACGGGCAAAGCCACGCGGACCTTGTTTGGACACATCGAGGGCGTATGGGCAGTGGCCTGCGATAAACTCAGGCTTGTCAGCGGGAGCCATGATCGTACGATCAAGGTTAGTGCATGAACCTTTTGTCTCATATTGATTTGTACCGAACGCTTTGACTGCCAGGTGTGGAACCGTGAAGAGGGCACGTGTACAACCACACTATTTGGTCATCGCGGTGCGGTGACTTGCATCGGTCTCGGAGAAGACAAGGTTGTGTCTGGGAGTGACGACGGTGACGTTAGAATATGGAGCTTCAGTGATCATGAATAACTGTCGATTCCCAACCGCTTCCACGCCCGATTTACGTATTGTTCTCGCGTTTATTGTTGGTTGGACATACCTTAATAATTAGTTATGCTTGGCTTTGGAGGGGCGACGCGGACGTGTCGCTGAACATGCAGTAAGTACTAAGGGCTCCTTTACTTTGCTTTGTCGTCTCGATTTCCACAAGCACCTCGAATCGATACCTAGTTTGGACTCCACATACAGCTTTGTGGACGCCGCAACATGAAGCGTGCCCCTTTGTCCTGGTGGTCCACACAAACCACCCTCTGTGATCAACAGCACAGATTGTATATAATGCGTCTGGCTAGCTATTCAAACGCAAGTACCGACGCTCCTCCCTGTGCATTTCATTCATTTCTATATCCCTTTTTGCCTGTGACACTACTAATGCCCTTCCCTTTCGCTCTTTCGCGAATGGTCGTTCTCTGTAGGTTTATTGAATTCTCGTTCGATTGTTCGCTGAAAGTTTCGCCCGTAGCCTTTATTGTCATTGCCAATGTCATCTCGTTGGTACTTTCCGCGATCGCTGTTCATGAAAAGACTGGAGGTGGTATGGTTCATGGTTAAACAACTTGCCAGAGAGTACGAAATGACATATGCCTTTTAGTCTTTCAGGTCTTGGCCATCTGCTTCGATATCCTCAGTCTATTAAGCATTATTGGCTGGTGAGCAGTCTGCTACCCTAGAATGTGCTCGCACCTGCTTAGCCTGTGATTAGTCTTTGTCACCGATTTGCGAGTCAGGACGAAGAAACAAGTAATATGAGGAACGTGTGCTTGTTTGGCATCTGCGGGCTGCTTGGTTTTGGTATGGACCCATCACACGTTTTCGCTCGTAACTCGACGCTGACTCGTGTCTAGCTCTAGCCGTGTCGCTGACAGTCCATGCACGACAGGCTCGTGGCGTGGGCCTTTGCAATGATTTCGCGAACGCGGGGAACCCCTGTGTCCCCGCAGGTGTGCAGCTTGGCATGGCGTATGCTGCTCCCGTCCTCGGTGAGTCGTCACGCGCGTGGTTCTCGGGAGTCCAGGCTCACGGCTGGTTTGCGTGTTAGCCTTGATCGGCTTTGTCATCTCGTGGATTGACAAGTTTCCCGGTGCCATGAAAGTGACGCCGCGGTATCCGATTACAAAGGCACCCAGCTCGCATTTTGCAGCTTATGCGCATGAACTAGACGGCAACTATACGCATCCTCCAGTAAAGATGTCATCCAGATCACGGAACAATTCAAACTGGAGTGACGTGCCTTTGGATTGTTGACCACGTCGTGTCTCCATAGATTTTGGTACTCTGGGACTGGTTCCTGGAGATCAGCTTTACATGTGTGTGGAGCCTGATTTATAGGTAATGTTCATGTAACACTCGTTTACTCTTTCATAATGTCGTCGCCGGAGCAAGTATCATGCATTCAAGCTGGGAGGTGCATCGACTGTGTCTATCTGAGTGAATGCGTTATCTGGTAAAGTGTTTTGTGCCCAGAAACTGTCCCACTCGTCATGGTCATCGGTCGGTCCGAGCTCGTGTTCGGGTGTGGGTGGTCTACTGCTCTCGGCAGTGAAGCTATCAGCAACATAACCAGCGTCCAGCGGTGCGACGTCATCCTTTTGTTTCCTATTTGCTACAGTAGGGCTCGTTGTTGGGTGCTGATTCGCTCTTGCATGCGACGCTGCTGACGAGATGGTGCTTCCTGGTATGACAGAGATGCCCTCTGCCGTGACGATATAGTCACAGGATGCGGGTGCAACGACTGAACTAAATACGATGGAGAGACGCCGGATTAGGGCTGGCTGATCATCGACCGGAGTTATAGCTATCTGGGAGGTAGGGATCCTGCCGACAGCCGACCGCTTTTTTGGGGTCTGACTCTCGTCGAGGTACCGCCTCCTCCCCGTTCGGGTGAGAAATATACGGGCATTCACTTGGTTTGCCCATACGAGACCCAGGGCAGCTTCCTTCCGATCTTCGCCGGGAATGCTGTCGGCTCGACCAAACAACCTGGACTGCTCTCGGTAGCTTATCACGTCGCTGCCTGGAGGCTCATCACGGTCGATGACGTCGATAACCTCGTTCAGGACGAGCACAGCAATGCGGTATTTATTTGCGAGAAGGTGTAGATGGGAAGATATTTCGGAAATTTGGCGGGAGCGTTCGACGAGCGTCTTTGTGGTGGTTTTCCCGACGGAGTGGAAGAGCTCGGCGAGCGCGTCGATGATGAGCAGCTTTAGTGGCTTTGAGGACGGATCTTTGGATGCAGTGTCGATGTATTGCGGGAGGAATGTCGACAGGACATGGATGAGCCTGGGTATTGTGGGGGTCTGAACGGTTTGCACGTCCGAGAAATTACAGAATGAGGCGGAAAGGAGGGGATGAGTGTCCAGAATTTGCTGTAGTCGCAATGTTTGGAGATGGGAGGCGATGGTGATGTAGCACGCGGAGCCCGATATGCCACCAAGGTCGTGGGGTAGCTGCACGAGGCAAGAGAGCTGAAGGGCGAGCTGGGTTTTTCCGGCAGCGCTGGACGAGATGCTTCAACTTTTCCGAGACCTAGGGGACGGGATTGCGACGACAATACCTCTCGCCGACGACTTCCCACACCATGCCGGTCGTGATTCCACCTCCGAGGATGGAATCGAGTTCGGGGTCACCTGTCGTGAAGGATTCATTGGCATCGGACAAGAAGGCTTGGAGGGGACGGGGATGTTGAGCGTGTTTCCGGGAGATGAGGGAGATGATCTTGTTTGCTTCGTGAGGGGGTATTTTGCACGCACGAGATATGTCGCTGGGAGTGGCGAGAAGGACGTCGGATATGTCCCTGAAACCACCTGAATAACGAAGGTAAGCATCTGCGCGAGTCAATCCCAAGAAAATACGACAAGACCGACCTTTTGCGAGCACCGACCTTTGCGTTGCGGACAGAGTGGACATGAACGTGACTGTCTCACGTCCGCTCTCTGCCATGATGCGACCTCCACTCGTCCGCGCCTTGTCCACCAGAGCATCCGCCGTCTACAGCAACCCCGCCAACGCCAACGCCCATGACCCCGCACTGACCTCCACCCCGCCTGGCCTCACGCATCGACAGCGCGCAGTCTTGGACAGCGCATTGCGCGTCGACCACGCAGGGGAAATTGCCGCCAATTACATTTACAAAGGGCAGATGGCCGTGCTAGGGCGGGATCCAACGGTCGGCCCGTTGATTCAGGTGCGTGTTGCACATCACCTCTTGCGCTCATCTTGGACGACCGTCCTTTGGACAGGAAATGTGGAACCAGGAGAAA
>JBBPMQ010000512.1:0-16175 GCA_038090375.1 Boletus rubroflammeus | reverse complement strand
AACCACACCACCTCCATTCTTCCCTGACGCAAGCTGCTTCATGTCCCACCCTTTTACCTCAACAAAGCCAGCGATATCGCTCAAGTGAGTAGTGGCAATGAGCTCATATAAAAATGGTGATTTAAACTGGCCTTCCGGAGTGGGTTGCACATCCGAATCGGGGTTCTCGTCCAAGAAGCGAAAGGATTGGCAGAGCTTGGCAGCTTCGTCTCGAGTGATCTTGTCGTCAGATAGTTCAGCAAAGTAGCTGATCATTAGGGCGAGCGCAGCCGAGCCGAAGCTACTTCGCCATTCTGATATGCGTTGAAGGGCCTACAGAGTAAAAAATGTAATACCCATGTATGAAGAAAGAAAGAAAGATAACATACCACAGCATGCACAGACCCGTTAGTAGTTACGCGGTACTTGATTCCAGGGTAAACGGCATTGAAAATGTCTTGCAAGGCGGCAGCGAAGCCTTTGTTAGGTATGACCCAGATATTGGGCTGGGACCCACACCAAAGGGCAACAGTTCCAATGAATCCACGGGACCAACAATGGTTGCTGGGGACAGGTAGATCCTTCGTGGTATATTCACTGCGTTTTTTGATGTTCTCGACTATATACCCAGCAGCGTCGTACTGGAGGTCACCATGCTGTGTACCGCCTGCTGTGGAGTTGCCTGTGATAAAGCCTGAATCAGTCTTCTCTATGAAACCGGTGTTGGCTTGTTTTTCGTCCTTGACTGTTGGTGGGAGCTCATCCAGCTTGCTGTTAGGAACAAAGTCCTTCATATCTGCAGCTGAAAGGACACGCCGACGCTGAGAAGGTGGTGGGGGCCTACTCTCGTCTGGCTCGCTGTCAAGAATGATGTCCGCCATGGCTGTCTTGCGTTTGACCCCAGTTGAATGGATACGAAGCTGAGAAGGTGGTGGGGGCATGTTCTCGTCCGATTCACCGTCCGATTCACCGTCAAGAACAATGTCCCCCATGGTGGCCTTGCGCTTGACCCCAGTTGAATGGATACGAAGCTGAGAAGGTGGTGGGGACATGTTCTCGTCTGATTCACTGTCAAGAACAATGTCCACCATGGCGGCCTTGTGCTTGACCCCAGTTGAATGGATACGAAGCTGAGAAGGTGGTGGGGCCATGCTCTCGTCCAGTTCGCTGTCAAGAGTGATGTCCCCCAGGGTGGCCTTGCGCTTGATCGCAGTTGAGTGCATCTGAAGCTGAGAAAGTGGTTGGGACGCAACTTCCGAGTCTACTGGCATATCATAGTCTTGCTTGCTCTCGATTTTCTACCAAGCAATCACATAGTCAGTAGACTGAGACACATTAGTTCATTAGTTCAATGACTTACTACAACTTTCGTAAGGCCCAACAGCACTGACGCGGCCCGCTCTTCCCTCTCATCGACCATATCTGCAAACACATCACCATTTGCGTCAGTATCAGAGTCTTTCTGCACACTGAGGGTTGCGCTGCTTGATAAAGACGTCAGGTTGGTTGAGGGTGGGCCAGAATGAGTGAAACGGGAACCATTGTGCATGGCTGAGCTGCTATCCAAGTTGATACTGCCAGACCTAGATTGGGAAACACGCAAAACCCAATGGTTAATGTGAGCATCGTTAGGTGTAGGTCTAGAAGAAAGAGCCAGTTGCAGGAAGAAAAGCATGGCTTCAGTCAGTAGAAGCAACATTAATGATAGCGAAAACAAAGTTGCTTACGCCTCAGGCTGACTCAGGCTGTTTTTGGAGCTCAGAGTTATAGCGGCTGCACCCACCAATTGATATCGATGATCAATCAGATCAACTTCTGCATCAACACGTGTCCATTGCTTGTGAGTCATGGATTCACTCACATTGTTTCTGCTGACCCTCCGCTTGACGCTGTGCTTTCCATGCCAGGAGGTTTTCCTTTAAGGATGACTGACTCTTCTTGGGTTTCTGCGCCACCAAGACCACGTCGGGCTCTTCATTGACCATTGAGTCTGGGTCACCAGTAGATCTTGCAAAGGTAGTGTCAACCAGATTTTTCAACGCTGCTGCTTCTGACAGTTTTTGCTTTGGTCTACCTGGGTAGTAGAGCTTTTCTTCTGTACAGCACGAGGCCGGACACGCGGATGGACAGGCTGAGGCTTGTTCGCTTGGGCCTCAGCCTCCTTACTTTCGGCTTCCATCTCCATGGCTGCCAGTCGGCCAATCCCCTCGATGGCCACCTTCTCCTGGGCAGCCTTTGCATCCTTGATGTGTTGGTCATCTGCGGCCTTCTCTGCTTTGGTGTGTCTCTTCTTCGCAGGCTTCAGAATATCTGTAGGATGTTTATTTATGTTAGAGGGGCGGGTGCGATGGGTAGTAGTAGTCACATCATTGTCAGCCATCATAGAACAAGAGCAATGGTGGACGGAAGGACAACCAGAGGATGGGGCGGACTGTGGGCATTAAGGTATGAAAAATTTCTGCGTAATAAATGGGACTTGTTGTAACCTGCCCTGACTCCAAACAAACGACTAACTGATACTTTGTAGCCTATTCCGGCACCTGCTACTTATGTGACTCAAACCTTGCTATGCGACTACAATACAGCAAGCTTCGGCATCCTTGTGGGTATGTTGGATGTCAGTGCTATTTCAAGTCGCTCAGAGGACACATGAAGCACCACTGCATGGTACACCCTGTCCTCCCAACCACCTCATTCCATCAATCACCTAGACACTCGGACTCCAGCTCGTCTACCAGTACAGATGAAGAATTGGCTGACCAACGGTATGACAATAGAGAAGACTTCGCTGGGGTTGAGTGGGACGAAGAAAATTTCCCTGAAGCACGATTCACCTGCACTGAGAGCGACCTACCCCATCCACCTGAGCCAAATCCTGGTGTCGATACAGAGTACTATGGCCCAGGTGACAGACTCTATCACAATTATCACCAGAAGCTCAATGGTGATTTCCTAAGCCCACTGAGACATTGGCCTTCACTAACTACAATGCAGGTAGACCATGCGATGAAAACAACAATTTTTTGCCTCCCGGCACTGTACCCGAACCCCGCACCAAGGATCCACAAGACTGGACTCCATATTCTAGTCGAGTTCAATTCGAGACTGCTGAGTTCCTTTACCACCATAACCAAATGTCCACCTCTCAGATTGACACTCTTTGCTACCTCTGGGCTGCTACACTACGCAAATATGGCGATGCTCCGCCATTCAAAGACCACCGCCACCTTTACAATATGATCAACAGGATCCCTCTTGGTGACATCAAGTGGAACTCATTTTCTGTGAAGTTTTCTGGAGAGATTCCAGACGGACTGGATATTCCTGACTGGATGATGCAACAGTATGAGGTTTGGTATCGGGATCCTCAGCATGTCGTGCACCAGCTCCTCAGTAACCCTGACTTCACCAAGGAGATGGATCTACGACCTTTCCGTGAGTATTCGACCAGCGGTGATATACGACAGTACCAAGATTTTATGTCTGGGGACTGGGCATGGCAACAAGCTGTAAGTTTGTATGGAGACTATGTACTACAAAGATGCTCACGTCACTGAATAACAGGACATCATATCAGACGACCCCAACACGCACGGCAGTACATTTGTACCCATTATCCTTGGAAGCGACAAGACAACTGTTTCAGTTGGTACCAGTAATAACGAATATTATCCACTCTATCTTTCAATTGGAAATGTTCAGAATAGCGTGCGGTGTGCCCACCATAATGCGGTAGTATTAATTGGCTTTCTTGCCATTCCAAAAAGTAAGCGTCAGTTATCACGTTCGACTCAAGGATACTCTCTAACAAAGTATCAGCCTCACAAGAACATGCAAGATATCTTGCGTTTCGCAATTTTTGTTGGCAGTTATTTCATTGCTCCCTATCAAGAATACTAGGTTCTCTCCACTCTGCCATGACCAAACCCAAGGTTGTCAGATTTGAAAATGGCCATTATCGCCACGTGATTTATGGCCTAGGTCCCTATATAGCTGACTATGAGGAGCAGGTGCTCCTGGCATGTATCGTACGACGTTGGTGTCCACGGTAAGCACCATCATTATCTCACCATATCCTTCTAACATCAACAAGGTGTCAAGCTCCGTCCAACGATCTAGATTGTGATGAACGGGTCCCGAATTGCATGTGCACATTCAATGAAGCTCTAGTTGAGGAGAACATAATACCCAGTCTACTCTGGGACGAATATGGTATCATCCGTGATTTAATAGTAAGTTTAATCAAGCTACTATGACAACGTAATGCTGATAACACGACCACAATTTTAGCCTTTCACAAACGACTTTCCGCGTGCAGATATACATGAACTTATCGCCCCCGATCTCCTACACCAACTAATCAAAGGCTGCTTTAAAGATCATCTTGTCAACTGGGTCATGGCATATATCGAGCTCAGATATAAGCCGAAGAAGGAAGCTGATCGCGTACTGGATGACATTGATCGCAGGTTGGTTGTTACTAACTTTGTTTTTGTTCAACGACAGCTGATGATATCACACTAGAATTGCTGCTGTTGCATCTTTCTCCGGGCTGCGCTGATTTCCCCAAGGGCGCAAGTTTAAACAGTGGACCGGTGATGACTCCAAAGCGCTCATGAAGGTCAGTACATTTATTTCTACTTAAGATATACTATTGATTACTCTGTATCCGAGCCAGGTCTATATCGCTGCAATTGAAGGATATGTCCCTCAAGATATGGTACAGACCTTCCGTGCCTTCCTGGAATTTTGCTACATTTCTTGCTGTCACATCATCACGGATCACGATCTTGACAATATGCAAGACGCTCTGAGACGATTCCATCACTACCGCAAGGTGTTCCAACATGAAGACTATCCGGTGGTACCAACATTCTCACTACCTCGTCAGCATGCAGCCAAACACTATCCAGAGCTCATCCGCTTGTTCGGTGCCCCAAATGGGCTTTGTTCCTCGATAACTGAAAACAAGCACATTAAAGCAGTGAAGGAGCCCTGGTGACAGTCCAGCCGGTTCAATGCCATCGGACAGATGCTTGTGACCAATCAGAGACTCGACAAGTTGGCTGCAGCACGAGTCGATTTTACCAGTTGAGGGATGCTTGAAGGCACCTGCCTAGAGCAGGTACCAGCCATCAGGTCAATCGGTTAGTACTATGCTGTATCATCTGGGACCATGAGGTTGAAATGTGCAAAGAGCAGTCGATGCTCTAAGCAAACCAAACAACTAAAGCTACTATGGGGAGATCGGACTCGAGTGGGACTCTTTGGAGGATAAGATCCAAGAGAACTAGACTGAGGAATTCCTCGGTGCTAGCCTCTGGGTTTATATAGCATTCTACATACTTTGTACATGTGTATACCCTATCTTAGATCGGAGTCTAGACTAGCGGTAATTAAATAGTCGTGTCGAAATGGAAGCATAGAAGCATAAGGCGGAAATGAGTTACATGAGGACGCAACCTGTGCATCAAATGGAAGAGAAGAAGAGAAGCATACGGTAATGATCGTGAGATCAATATAACTATAAGGGGTTAAATTTAGGAACGGTCTACTCTACCAGACCAAGTGTCTGTGTTGTTGTGAATGTCCTGGATAGACGATGTGATTGCATAGGGGAAAGGTCGCGTGATCTAGTCACGTGAGCGTGGAAAGACTTGGGATGTCACGTGATCCAAGTCACGTGATTCCGATAAGATTAGATCAGAAGACTTAGCCGTATAACCTGTTACGACCGTAACAGAGGTGCTAACATTGAATACAGGGCTCATATTGCAGTTGTCCGGAGCTGGAGAGGAAACCAACCAGGCGACCACTGCAGCACCCATGCCAACACTGCGATCAGCCAGCACCCAAGCTGATAACGACCTCTGTGTGCCAGATGACAGTCCCCCATCTCTGGCTGCGCATGTTGAGCTGGCATGCACTCCCCATACGTCACACTTTTAATTTTGACATTGAAAATCTCATGAGCTCTTCAGAATGGAAACGGGCCCGTGATTTCACCACACTTGGCCAGAAACTGCAGATGTGAAACCTAACTGAGCTTGTGTGCAGGTTTCTTTTTGAACAGAAGAACCCACAGGATCACCGAGAAGCATCTGAGGTCTCACTGTTGGAATGCCCTCAGGTTCATAGCCGCATACACACTTATAACTCAGCATTGTCTCGATATTATGCTCTGAGCGATCTAAGTGGTGTTCAAGGCATGCGTACAGAATATATTCGCTCGACACCAAACTGGAGGAATGAAGGCCCCCGCTGTGACTGTGTCTTCATTGGCATAAAAGAACACATGACTAACGAGCCAGAAATGCATGCCTATGAAGTTGCACACGTGCTTGCATTTTTTTCATTTCACGACAAACAGGACTATTATCCCTGTGCTGTGGTCCGATGGTTCAACAAAATCGGAGATGGGCCTGATGAAAACATGGGTATGTGGAAGGTTCGCCCTGCAGTGCTCGCCAATCACTCTCCCCATATCGCTGTTGTGCACATCGATATGATATACCGTGCCGCTCATGTCATTCTTGTCTATGGGAATAGGCCCATCCCACGAGGTGTCACCCCATCGGATGTATATGATGTCTTTTGTGTATTCTATGTCAACAAATACATCGATCACAATGCATTCACGATTACTGGCTGATTTTTTCTACTCAGATACAGATTCAGTAAAACTTGTGTCCACATCAAATGAGAATGTCACGAAGGGCACGCCAGCCAATGGAACCAATCAACACGCTCCTGACCCAATTCTTTCCCCTGCCAGAGTCCCAACAACCTGCATTGCCAGGTCTAGGCTCGAGCTTTCCCCTTTTCTTGCCCCCCTCCTTCACCTCGTTGTGCTTCCCAACCAACTCAACAAAGATCTCGTGTGACTACTATACCCCTCATCTCCCTCGTTCGACCCTTCTGCGCTCAGGGATGCTGCTACTTTGGCTCTTTTGGACAGCCAAGCTTTTGCGCCAGCTGCTCATAGTTTATATCCTCCCACTATAGCACCAGCAGCCATAGGACTGTATGCTAATCAGTTTTATGGACCGCCCGATGGATATGCCCCAGATGTCGCTGCAGCTGTAAACCGATTACAAGCTCAGTTTACTGGACCGTATGGGGTTTTACCGAACCAGACAATCAGAATTACGAACACCGGTGGCTCTAATACAGGTTCGCAGACCGGTGGAGGGCCCAGCGCAAACAACCGCAAGCTAGGTTTATACAAAACGGAGCTATGCAGATCTTGGGAGGAGAAAGGATTGTGCCGGTATGGCGTGAAATGCCAGTTTGCTCATGGAGAAGGAGAGCTCCGCACAGTGGCTCGACACCCCAAGGTAATCTTTCCAAGTCAGGAGCATTTCCATCGTCGACCAATTATTTCTGCAGTACAAGACCGAAATTTGAACGACAGCTCCATTACACTCAGCGTAGGCCATCCCTCTCAACGTTATGTGACATAGCTCACACAACACTTTTCTAGACACGACGACGAGTACTCGACCGTGCTCGTATCGTGTTCTGATTCCAGCTTCCAACGGGTATCAGTCCTTCCTGCGGTTTCCCTCCTCATAATTATTTGACAAATGCCGCCTCGACAAGGGCACATTGCGATTAAAACCCTGCACAGTTCCACTACTAGGTCCTCCCCTTTACTTCATTCCATTACCATCACACTCCAGAACTACAAAACCCTCAACCACCATCAGCTTCTCTATACCCCGGTGGCTTTGCCTCAGTCCTGATCCACAACACGCGATCAGAGTGCTCACGAAACCTTTTTATACCTATCTTGTGCTTTCTTCCTAGATCCTTGCCGCTCGTCCTTCTACCTCGCAGCTGGTCAAAAGGTCGACAAAGGCCCTATCTATCTTGTCAATTACGCAGCTCAGCATCGTATCCTATATCCATAGCATCACTTGATTATTGTCTCATACCAATTCAAGCACCTTTTTATCCTGCATTCATCATTGGACACACATCCACTCTAATTTACTGGTGAGTCTCCTCCCGTCTCTGCTTTCTACCAATGCTCAACCCCATCGATCACGCAGATTTAAATGCAAAAGGTGGTCCCCAGTACTACTGCATCAACGGACAGTTTGTACACTGCACAAGAATTAGCCTCATCGATATCTTTCCCTACCCGTGCGCAATCATCCGGCACGCTTGCCTGGATGCACCCACGCGAAATACATCGGCTTAATAACGAAATCGCACAAGAGGCAAGTACTTGTGCATGCCTCGTGTCAGGTTTACTTAGCCAGTGCATTTCCAGCAAAATTGGAATTTATCCGCAACACAAGACTCTCCCACAGATTTGTCTTCGAGCTTCCAGCCTACATCTTTTCTTGCATTTCAGAAACCATCTTCCATGCCTCCTCGTACCAACATCTCCGAGAATCCAAGTTATCCAGCAGAATCAAATCGCTCTGAGCGTTATGTCACCGCCTCCAAGAATGGTGGCCACCACTGGCGATTCAACGGGACTGGGCAGTTAGTCGATGCTGGCGCAGCTTTGGAATGGGATCTTGCACAGGGCATCGCCAGACTGAAACTCGGTTCTGTCACAGAGCTCGCAGACAATGTTCATGGCCCCATAAAGACTCTGCCTCAATCCAAACTCACCGTTGCAGCCATCGTCCAATATAACGAAGCTAGTCCCTTGGATACAGCTTCTGAAGCCAGCATCGATTCCTCACCTTAGGGTTCGGATCATCAACTTTCACCTTCTCATTTCCACAGATACCCTAGACTCTCACGAGTCTGCGCTGTCTTCAGCCAGTCAGACCCTGTGGGGACCTCCCCAGCTGAAGGTTGCAGCTAGTGGTGAAGCAAAGGAACGTCCACATTCATTCAGTGGGGGGTTGTCGTCGGCGGAATTGCGTCGTCTCAAGCAAGCAGGCGAGGAACCTTTGGGAGTGATTCAACCGGGAGACAACATTCTTCCCACTCACCAGTGGTCTTCTTCACACTATTGTGACCTCCTAGGCACAAGTGATAAACCCTTTTCACCCGATCAGCCGACGTACCCTTCGTTGGCTACTACAGGCGCTTTCAACCATGGCCAGCAACAATATGGATATTGTGCCATACCAGGGCCTCTAGCAGCTGAAGTAGAGACTGACTATGTGGTGAGGCCGCGAACCTTTTCCCCCCCTGCACAGGGCATTCCTGGAACCGCTCAGCACTTTGTTCAAGGTCAACCAGCCGATGGGGTCCCACCCGCCTCCTATCACCAGCCCCAATGTGGATTTCCTCCGCAGTCTTTACTTCCTAACCCAACCGGTCTTGGGTATGCGGCGAGCCATGTCCCCCACCTCTCGCTGGGTACTGCACAACAGCTTTACGATATGGTCCTACCCCATGCAGACGGTCACCATTCAGCCGTAACTCGGGTGCAGCAACAGCACAACATATTCCGCGCTACCCACCAACACTCTCTTTGATCCTCCCAGCCCACAGAACATGACGAGCCGACCAAAGCCATTAAAGTACTCCCTCCACCACTCCAGATACACCTTTACCATCTGATCATATCCAACACCGCCGACGTCCCCAGCGCCATTCTACACCCACCCCCCACCCAGCTATTTTATTTGGTTCAAGGTTCCCTCTCAGTCGTAGTACTAGTAGTAGTATCAAGCCTTTGTCCGCCTTTTCTCGTTTTAATAGTGCTACTAATACTTACTAGTACTATGACAGTGCATTGATAATAGTATAATATTGTACATTCGTTTTGAACTGACTAGTGTAGTATATCACTATCGGACAAAAAAAAACATACACATGCCGATGCCAGTGGCTAGTAAAAAATGTACTGATTTTTGTCCATGTTGAAGTATCATAGGTTTATTCCCACCGCTAATTTACTTTTTTTACTTTCACCCTTGTTCGTGGCTTATTGTGCTTGAACGAAGGTTTACACTCACCTGAGTCAGCCTGACTTGTATAAATTCTTCCAGGACGCGCCAAGACAATTACTTAAACACACTTATCATACTTATCACTCTTGCCGGTATTATTTCAGGTCTGACAAGTGTAAAAAAGCTAAATAAGTAACACTCTAGTTTGCTGATGTCTGGACCTCCTTATGACAGCAAAATCATGCAGACATTGTGCATTTGTCCTTTCAGTGGAACTGTTATTCATGATCCAATTGGCTACTGGCCATACAGTGACTCCAAAAACTGTTCCAATGTTTTGTAGTTTTGTGGTGTATATGAAATAGCAGTTTTAGGCATGGGAACTCCGCTTTGTTGACAACCTCAAATCAAATAATGACTTGGGCTGCTTCACACTAGGCTTGCTTAGAGACAAGAGTTTTTGGAGGGAAAACCAACAAGAACTTGACTAGAGTTCTTGTGTCGTTGATTGAGACTACTTATACTACTCTAGGGTGTGTACATGTTTGGCTACTGGTCCGTGCGTCAAGTAGATAAGACATGACATCATAGATAAGAGATACGAGATAAGAGTCTAGACCTTTCTAGACCTTCGGTAATTAAATACATGAGGCGAGTCACGTGACTGGTCTAGGCCCTAGGTCATGTGATGAGTTCGGTCAAAAGATAAGATCACGTGATGTGAAAGGTGCACGTATTGTCACGTGACCGTGGAAAATATCACGTGATTAGAAAAAGAAAGATTAGAAAATTAAAGTTCGTAACACGCTTAGTGTTGGTGAGACCAAGTGACGTACCCACCACTGGTTACCTGCTGACCTAATAGTCACGTGATTCGGCCAAGGGGTCACAGAGATACATCTATTTTAAAACAGGAACATCATTGGAACAGTTTTTGAGCTTTTAAAATAAATAGGGTATTTGATAGATATCAGTACTTAGTGTATCCTCCTTTGGCTTTAAGCACTGCCTGAATCCTTCTAGGCATGCTCTCAATCAACTTCTGACACTCCTCAACTGATATCTTCTCCCAATCATTCTGAATCCTATCCCACAACTCATGAATCCCACTAGAGGGCTTTTCATGGACTGCAAGCCTCCTTTTGAGATAACCCCATAGGTGCTCAATAGGGTTTAGGTCAGGAGACTGTGCAGGCCACACCATAGTCCTAAAATCCTGCTTCTCTAGCCATTCCTTCACCTTTCTACAGGTGTGCTTGGGGTCATTGTCCTGCTGAAAAATAATGTCAGGAGGATTAAGATCATAATACTGCAGAGTATTCAGCAGATCATCCTTCAAAATCTGAAGGTAAAAGTCACCATCCATCCTACCATCAATCTTGGCAGCATAGCCAACTCCCTGCCAAGTCATACACCCCCACATCATCACAGAACCACCTCCAAACTTGACAGTCCCCTCTACCAACCTGTTATTGAGCCCCTCACCTGCCTTTTTCCACACCCATTTGACCCTAGACGATTGATCTTGGTTTCATCAGACCATACTACCCTCTTCCAATCATCTATAGTCCAATCTTTGTCTTTGTGAGCATAGGCAAAGTCTAGACGGGCCTTGCGATGTCTAGCAGAGAGAAGGGGGTGTTTGGACTTGACTACTGCCTTCATACCACTCTTTTTCAAGTGAAGGCGAACTGTATTGGCAAATAGAGGCTGGTTGATGATATTGGAGAGTGTTTTGGTCACCTGAACAGCAGTCTCAGCTTTTCCAGAGGTGATAAGACGCTGAGCATGATGAATATCTATAGGAGAAAGCTTGGATGGATGACCTCCAGAAGACTTTTGAAGGTTAGAATGCTCCTTGGAACAAAGTCTGGAAATAGTGGCAATGCCTACACCTGTGCTGGATGCAATGGAGTGAATAGAATGGCCAGAATCAAGCTGAGAGAGAATGGTGCTCTTTTGAGTAGCAGAAAGAGATCACATGATGGTAGTGGTTGAAAGCAAAGAAGCGTGGGACTTATTTCAAGCTCAGACATTATATTTATATGTGTATTGTTGTTTTTAGCACCAAATAACAACAACTATTCCTTTGTTTTACTGAAATCTTATGAATCACATGAAAAGCTCAAAAACGTTCCAATGATGTTCCTGTTTTAAAATAGATGTATCTCTGCGACCCCTTGGCCAAATCACGTGACTATTAAATCAGCAGGTAGCCAGGGGTGGGTACGTCACTTGGTCTCACCAACACTAAGCGGAGTTCCCACACCTAAAACTGCTATTTCATATACACTACAAAACTACAAAACATTGGAATGGTTTTTGGAGTCACTGTAAGTGGCTGGCTCAGTGACCAATTTCATTATGCTTATACCCACATGCAGGTCTCATTGCACGAACTCCAACTACAAAACCAGGCTCTTGGTGAGCCTCTCAACACATCCAATGGTCACTTGGAATGTCCTATTAGTGAACCCCATGTCAATCTTCCTCCGATCTGAGTAGTGATTCCACGGCCTGGCCTGGCCCAAAAGCCCTGGCTTGGGCCCAGCTTAGGGGGCTGGTGGCTTCATGAAATCACAAGCCAAGCTCCAGGCCTTTAAAGCCCCTAAAGATGGCCCGGCCCGGCCCAAAAGCCTGAGCTTAGGCCCAGGCTGCAGCTTGACATAAAATGCTATGAAAACACTAAGTACAAGAGAACATTGTACTAGTATGTAGACTCAAAAACAAGCTATTAATCAGTGTCGAAAACGCTACCATCCCACTTGTCCTCAGTCTCCCTATCATCATCACCAGAATCTTGCTTGCCATGTACCTTGGGAGTGAGTGAGGGGTCCTCTTGAACCAGGACACTAGACCTTGTACTGCACTTCAAGAATTGAAGGGCCTCCACGACATCGGCCTTGAGATGGTTGCGACGCTTGCTGATGGTTATCCCTGCAGACGGAAATGCACATTCCGAAGATACAGAGCTGGCCATGATCGGGAGAAAGTCCCGCACCAGGGATCCCCATACTGGATATCACCTGGAATGCATTCCCCACCACTGCACAATGGTGGTATCGCCAAGATGTTCCCGCATGTTGAGGTAGTCGTGGAAACCTTGCAGCCACGGGCGTGTGGGATCACCACCACACTTGTTGCTCTGGTTCCAGCTGATCGCACCCTTGTTCTCGCCATCACTATTATCATCAATATCGGACCCCAAAAGGGCATCAAGTTTGGGGTTGCGCTGTTACGAAACAGACTTACTTTACACTATTTTACACTTCATCGTACATTTCTACACTTTAACTTTAACTTTAAAAATCTTTTCACCAACACATGATTGTGGGAAAGTCACATGACTAGTCACGTGATTGGACTGTACACTGAACACGTGCTATTACTGTTAGCGACCTCAAATCTAATAAAGACTTGGGACGTTTCACACGAGAAAATGCTTATAGAGACGAGGAAACTTGTTAGAGGGAATTCCAACAAGAACTTGACTAGAGTTCTTGTGGCGATGGATTCAAGGTACTTATAGTACTCTAGTTGTTTGTACATGTTTATCTACTGGTCCGTGCGTCCTGTAGATAAGGTATGACGTCAGAGATAAGAGATACATGATAAGGGTCTAGATCGTTCTAGCCCTTCGGTAATTAAATACATGAGGTGAGTCACGTGACTGGTTTAGGGCCTTGGTCACGTGATGAGTCCAGACAAAAGATAAGATCATGTGATTAGAAAGGTGCACGTGTTGTCACGTGACCGTGGAAAATATCACGTGATTAGAAAAAGAAATATTAGAAAAAGAGAGTTCGTAACAATTACTCATCATTGCTTCTTTACTTCTTTTTCTCATCATCAAGGAACCACTCTCACGAGCTGCTTCCTTTCTTACCATACTTAGCCTTACGCTCCCAGACACAGCTTGGTCTGTGCACATTCCTTACAGGTATATAAACTAGACACAATGCGACTGCTACGGCAGTCTAATCCATTTGTTTCCCTCTGCCTTAAACAGCAGACCGACTTCTAAGGGTTCTGCTCACTGTTCCATTTATCTTTCCCTCATCCTGCAGGACAACTATCTTCCTTTTGTTCATAGACTTGTCACCTGAGTCCACCTGTAGTGGGTAGCTCGTCGTACACGCGTGTGTGGTTCGACGTCGAGTTACTAGATTCACTGAGCATAGCTTGGGGGTCGTAACATGCACGTTGTGATGCGACATTTGTGGTCTGTGGGCTATGGGGCATTGGCATTGGAGTCGTACATAGTGTAATAATGTTCCTTGTACTGTTGGATTTATTAATAGAGAGCATGATTGAGAAAAAAGCAACTTACAATTAATTCAGCATGCTCTGTTGCTTTGTTTGCAAGTTGTTCACCCCAATTGGCACAGATGTAATTGAGCTTTTGATGAGGATCAAGAACTGGAGAAAGAAAGCAGGTGTCAGATAGCCTAAGGTAGGTATTGCAAGACCACTTACTCATTGCGATGATATGCGCATCAGATGCTGCTGTACACTCATAGTAATGGGATATTTTTTGCACCCCTGCTCCAAGCACAGCACTGAATTTTGTAAATTTCTTGCTCTTCGTGCGTGATGACCATGCTTTGTGTAGTGTTTCCAAAGCTGGGAGGACCATGTGTAGCGTAAATCCCTGCTCTGTCGAGAAAGTGTATTGAGCGTTGTAAAACAGCTAAAGAGGTCAGGAGGAAGTTCCTAAACCAATCAGTAGCAAAAGGGGTGTAGAAAAGGGTACAATATATTTGTCCCAGGGATTCTAGGAAGAGCAGTCAAAGTGAAGGAGGAAGCTAAGGCTTATGATACCCAACATTAGGATACTCCGGACGGATTCTGGAAGGAAGTGGATGCAAGCGGGTCAACAGCAGGGTCGGATATGGTGGAGGATATGACGGCGCACAACATAGATGGCGGAACGTGAGTAGAGGGTTCGGTGATGTTTAGTAACTCATGGGAAAGGTGACCCCGAAAGATGGATTTATAATCCTAAGTACAAGACTTTATAGTCTGGGTATTCCCGGATTTGAAACCACTATAACTAAATAGGAAGTGACAAAAAAGGTTGAAGGATGGTGAGGAACTAAGGAAGTGTCACTGAATAAATATGGGGTGAAGGATATAAAAGGTCTGGAGGACCGGTAAAAGAAGCAGATGTTCTGGATGACTGGATGGACATGGATAACATGGGCGGATGTGTGGAATCAGATGGGATTTATCTGGATAAGGTCGGATATGAGGGGGTATGTTAGGGGAATTACCCTGTAAACATAGGGAATATGAGTTCCCTACATCCACAAGGGACTTTGCTGCTGACTGTCCCGAGTCAGCGATATGCTGCTTATGTAAGCGTAAAACACGTTGGAATTTGAAACCAATTCAAGCCCCAAACCTAATCCGTGCCTGTCTTCCTTCTGACCATTCACCATATCTCCTCTTACATCCATGTTCGGCAAGCTCTCCTCAATCCTTGCACTCGCCGGTTACTTGGACCTGGAAGACGATGCAAAGTGCGATGCAGAAAAAGCAATGGCGGATGCGGTGGAAATCCTTGAGACACATGTGTGCTGCATTCCGGACGATCAGGATGATCTGGTGGAGGAGCAGGAGCAATGAATGAAATTGTGGAACCAGGATATGGTGGGTCCACTAGTTCCTGAGATTGGTCGGATTACTAAGTGATTTCTGAGACCACAATGACGTCCACTCTGGAATGGCTCTGGGGCCTCGGCCTGAAACCCCAGATCATGAAGGACACCATTCTCCTTTTCGGCGAGGCAGACGAGTTCCATACCTGGTTGGCACAGGCTGCGAACTTCTGTGAGGAAGAGGAGATCCATGCTGAGGAAGAGAGGATGAAGGCTGAGGAGGTGGAAGCGGAGGAGGTGGACAAGAAGGCACACAAGGCGGAGAGGACAAGCGGGCCGGGTTTGCAAGTCCCAGGCCAGGAGCGGACGGCAGTGACACCTCCTTCCGTCATCAGATCCAGCTGGTCTGGTATGACGTCAGTGGAGGTGGTGATGACGACGAGGTGGAAGGTGAGTCTGATTCTTTCAAGGTCTGGCACATACTCATCGGATTGGCAGCAATCTCACCAGGACTGTTACAGGGGAACTCAAGGACATTCCTAGCACAAGGATTACAGGCTAATCCATGGTCAATTTTCAATTTTTATACCTTTCTATGCTTTAATCTTTCCTTTTCTTCTTTTATCTTATCTTCTAAGAAAAGGGCAATTAACTCTGTAAGTCCCAGCAAGTACAGAACACTTTTATCTATATTTTGGTGGTACTTTCACCTTTATCTATTCATATCTCA
>JBBPMQ010000511.1:0-16187 GCA_038090375.1 Boletus rubroflammeus | reverse complement strand
ACACTTTGGACCAACGCATGGGTTCGGCGCACGGGCTGGGCAGGGTACACAAGGGACATTTTGAATTTCGACATTAATCTGTGTAGATCGGTCGGAGAAAGGGCTGAGGTTCAAAATTGCGTTCTAGCCACCGTGGACGGAGATTTTTTGCGGATATGATACAAGTTCATGGGACATTTTGAAGTACACATACACATTCCATCTATTTTCTACTATCCGTCGTTACCTTGGGGGACTGACTCATCGCACACTTTCTCTAGTTTCATATCTTTCCATCTACCAAGTATCTAAGTACTATCTGTCGTTACCTTGGGTTCTCTGGTTTCATTTCGTATTTGATCTTGTTGCTATGATGATGTGACTCAGGCCCGGGCCGGATGACGTTTCTTTCGGTGATTCAGTCATAGTATCAGTTGGCCGAGTTTCCGGTTGACCGTGTCATCCGGGGAGATGGGTAAGATTCCAAGTGCAGCTAACTTAGATGGTATGAGTGGGACGAGGGAGCACCTTTATAGGCGACGCGTCTCGTCTCCGAGTCGGTACTGCTGCTTCACGGGCCCTGCAAATTGGCGGAAACCGGCGGGGGGGGGATACTTATTTAATTAGTAGTCAGGGGAAATAACGGTAGTCAGGTAGTCAGGAGAGGTATACCAAGGACTCAACACCCTGGTATAACCATTCAGCGTGATGGGCCGCCAGACTCAGAGTCTCTGAGATCTGACTCGGATCCGCCCGCGTTCGCCTTGGCTTCCGGCGTGCATCCACTATAATTCAGGGGCATGTCTTGCATGAACAAACCGTGCATTGCCAGTGCTTCTGTACGACCTCAGGGCGCCTAGGTCTTCATCCCCGTCCCTGCCCATGCTTCAAGGGCCACGTCCATCACCACAGAATCCTCAATTGATTGCCCGAGTGTCCACGGTCATTTCTTACTCAGACGATTAAACACCACATGCAACAAATGTGAAACACTGCAACAACAACGTTTTTATAATGTCGTATCAGCTGGCATAAATTGAGGGGGGGGGCCATCCGTATTTATAATATGTACCCAAAGTTTTAAACTGGCGTTGTGCAGAGTGCAACTTGAACTCCAAAAGTACTTGCAAAAAAAAAAGTCATGGCTTAAGGCAGAGATCTGAATAGATTTATTGCATAGGATTTTGTTGCGGTGGGTTACTTTCCAACCTTCGTAACTCCGAAAATCAGAGGGGAAGAACTTGTTGGCAATATGATAAAGGCTAGATAGGGGTGTCACGCTGGCAGCATATTTTAAAAGTCCCTCAGCGATCGACTCAATCTGCTGTGCGAAAATGAGCAGAGCCTGGGTCAATGGCCGGACATTCGACACGGCCGATACTATACTTGCCGTGCATGACAGGTTGTTGACAGAATTGTGCCGCATCATTCATACCAGACTCATTTCTTCAAATTGTATGAATAAAAATTCCTTGGACAGCTTGTCAATTACAAGTCTAGAACACTATTTCGAATAATGTCAGGTTGTTCGAGAAATGGGAAAAAAGGGGTGTGTGTGTGGTGTGTGTGGTGTCCAACTATGGCTTTGTTGCGTCTTCCCCCCCTGTGCAGTGTGTGCGGCCAGGCCTAGCTACTCACCGTGGATCTACCCTGACCAGGGTACAGATGCGCGGCGGACGCCTTGATGGGTTCCGACACGCTGACTCCGAGTGACAGCAGTGCTCCCCTCAAAGTTTAATCAGGGCGCTCCTCATACACACACTGGCAGCGCCTCGTGTGCACCCCTGGCAGTTCCCAATTCCCATGTCCTGCCCCCCCGCACACACATCAGTTAGTAACACTTGAAACGTGAGTATTAGACGCCATGAACTCTCAGTGAGGAGCTCGGGATGCAGTGACCGACGGAACAACAAACGGCAGGTCCCCCCCCCAAGTCGACGATCATTGGTGCCGCCTTTGGAGCGACTTCCTCCCACCACGATGCCGACGGCGGCGGCACGCGTGACAGAGTGTTATCTCAGTCCAGGGAAAATTTGTAGCTTTACAAGGTCCCATGGCGCCGACGGGAGCCCTCCCTTTCGCATACCATGAAAAGCTAATCAGTACAGTAGGAAAGCTTCGTAATTCATCCACCAAAAACCTTAACTCTTCGTTAGGGTTAGGTGATAGGAAGTGTAAGGGATCTTTGCATCATTACCTCATGCATAATAATAACCTTTTTTTCTAATACTGTACCTTACTGCCAAGTGTCGTCTCATGAGCTCTCCTCCCGACCTGAGCTGAATAACAGGATAAGCACATTATTATGGCACGCTATATGTGTGACTTTGGCGGGTCATATCTGGGGTCGATATAAGCGCGATCGCGCGGTGATTCCCCTTGGAATATATTTTTCATTCCTTCCTTATATATGTTCCTCATATTGTCTCCATTCTTCGTCTTTCTCTTTTGCTTCTGTACAGTAACTTCTACTTTCACCTCTATGATGGCCCGCCGTCTGATAGGCCCTGGGTGTGTCCATCCCACGCTGCGAGGTATTAACTTTTGCTTGTACCTAAGCGTAGTTGGTGGACAGGAACAGCACATATATGGCCGAGACACAACATGTCCACTGTCTTTGCTCCAGTCTTCCCTGTGAAGTTTAAGTCAAGGCATGAGCTAGGTAAGAAAACCGGCCCACGTTTTTTCTTTGGTCTATCCAAGGTCCCCAAAGAACGATACCCGAGCACCGCCGATGCGTAACGACTCGGTACCCACTCATCAAGTTAGACTAACACATCACCGTACGGTACACACACATCCACATCACGTCCATATCACTTGTTCTATCGTAACGTTTACCAGAAAATACACATTCCATTTGCAAGAAAACAAAAACGAGATAGCTTGCCCCTCCAGCGTCGTCCCTAGTCATCGTCGTCGTCATCCCGTCCACCTCCTCTGAACAGCGCCAACAGATCGTCCAGGCCGAGTTTCATATTCTTGATCTTGTCACCACTCAACGCCGCCTTGGTGAGTTCTCGCTTAACATCTTGAAGCTGGCATAAGGGGTGGGGGTGGGGGAAAAAAAGCAACCAGGAACGTCAGTCATGTGTCATGGATCACACGAAGTGCAGGGAAGAGACAGCGGGTGGCGGTCCGTCTTATCCCATACCCACCTGTAAAATCCGAGTCTCCACTGTATTGGGTATCATGAGTTTGTAGATATTGACGTCCCGCGTTTGTCCATATCGATGAGCACGATCATACGCTTGGTCCTGTTGTTCCGTAGTATTGTTGCCACACCAATCATTCGCCGTAGACGGGAGTCGAATGTAACGAATTCCAACCAAGCGTAAGGACCCAAAAGAAGACCAGCAAGACAGAATAACAATTAGGAACAGAACAAGGAACGTAAGAGCAGAAGTGCCCGATCAGCATAGATGACAAAGAATCACTAGGGGAAGACTCACCTCAAGTGCCGGGTTCCACCACATATCAACGAGAATCACGTTGCTGCATGCGGTCAAGTTAAGGCCTACAATGAAATCACACCATATCCGGTCCGCAGCCACCCACCACAACCGATTTGAAGCGGTGGGCGCACACCCCATAACGCGACCGGTGTAAGTGGTGGTGGAGCAGATAACAGTGAGGGTTTTGAATCGAAACTTAATCAGTCACCGGTCACGGGGGGGATCACAGATGAAAACCAGATTCAGGGAATAGGAAATGGGGATAAGGAAACAGGAGGCGGAGGTCCCCGCAGAAACGCCGGGCGCAACTTTGCGGGAACAACAGCCAGGGCGCGCGTGGAAAGGTAAAGGGGTAGGTCACAGAAGACAACAAAGACATAGAAACTGAAAGGCAAACGCAAGCTTTCATGGAACTCACCAGTACTGCCCGCTTTGAATGAGATCAGTATGCAACGCGTGGTCGTGCTGTTTCGAATCTTCTCCAGGCTAGCTTCGCGTTTGTCCTTCGCCATCGAACCGTCATCTAATGGCGCAAATTTGTCAGTGTTTGTCCCACTAGGCGTGGCACACAGCAGCGTCAGGGAAAATTCAATCAAAGCATACATACATCGAACATGCTTGATACCATGTACGTCCAGAAACTGTGTTATCAAATCCAGCATGGTTGTGAACTGCGAGAAAATGATCGTCTTTTCCACACCCTCGGAGCGTTCATCGATCGTCTTCAAGATATCCAGGATTTTATTGATCTTGGCAGACTCGAGAGGAAGGTTTGAGTTCAATGTAGGCTCTGTGGTTTTGGCAAGACTTTGGCATTCTTTGCAGTGTGTTGCATCGTTTCCCGCTGACAGGCTGCAGTAGACAGAATGAGGAGGAAGTCGACAAGGTACAGAGGAACGACGGACACAGTCTGGCAGAGCTGACACTGCTTCGCACCCGACATGCCCAGCTGTCCGAACATAGCCGCGAGGTCTTCAGTGTCTTCTTCGTCATCTTTAGCGGCCTTGGGCTCGGCTGCATCTTTGTCGACGCGATAATCCTTGGAAACAAGTGAGGGATGGTTGCAGGCTGGTATTCGACCCAGTTTGGTCAATCCTGTCCTTTGGTCCAATTGCACTAAACGCTCACCTTGGCGGAGCCTAAGCAGTAAAACTAACACATGCGTATAATCGAGGTTGTCAGATTGAACAAGCTTATTGACTTCCGATGTCATTCTGTTCTCGAGCAACCGATAGAACTCTTTTTCAGTGGCATTGAAAGAACATTCGACCAGGTTGAGGATACGTTCAGGTAGCTGAAGGAGCGGCTTGCCATTCAGGATTTGATTCTTGGTGCGTCGAAGCATGGTTGCTTTCAGGACAACCTATAGCGCAACAGCATCCGGTCAAGGGAAGAGCCGCAATGGGTGGATTGCGAACTTACATGCAAACGTTTCAGTGCACGGACAGGCCGTCCGCCTTTCACGGGTTTCGCGATTTGCTCGTTGAAGGTATGCCAGTCGTTAAGAGGTCGAATCCGGAGGAACTTAATCAAAGAGTAAAGTTCCTCAACGTTGTTTTGCCTGGCGACCACCGTGTTGAATGAAATGCAAGTTGAAGAAAGTAAAAGTACCTACATTGGGGTTCCGGTGAGACACCATCTGAATTTACCTTCCAACGCACAACAGGCAAGGGCACTTTTTGTGTTTCGGTTCTTGATGTTCTGAGCCTCATCTATTTGCAAATGGTTCTTCAACGGTCAGCATTTTGGATCGGCCATAGCATCACGTACCGAGCACGATGCGGAACCATTTCACTTGAAACAACGCATCTTTCGAGTTCCCAATTCTTTTTTTACTAGCCAATTGTTTCGTCAATCGTTCCGAGGAATCGGAATCGGAGTCGGAGGCAGCTGCCATCGCCTTTGACTTTGATCTCTTAGATTTGGTCTCATCTTTGGCCTCTGGGATAAATGTTGCATATTCGGATGCAACAGTCGAGTAGGACGTCACAACAACGTGCGCCTGTTTCAATTTCAAAGGATCTGTTGTACGATTTTGGCCGTGGTGCTCGATCACGCGGAGCCCAACCGCCATACGTGAAATCTCGGAAGCCCATTGCGAGACAAGAGAGACCGGGCAGATAACGCTAGAAGGGAATGAGATAAATACCATCTCACGCATCAAATGTGTGTCCATGGCCTTACAGCGTACTGGCAGCCCATCCATCCAGCTTGTCTGATTTCTTGGCACGGCCGTCGACAATACGAGTGAGGGTTTGGATAGTTTTTCCGAGACTGTTCCTCGTCAGAAGCAATCATATGTAAAGCAGACCTACTCACCCCATGTCATCAGCCAATATCCCTCCAGTCTTCTTGCCAGCCTCACGTTCGCGCATCCAGTTTCGCCCGATGACCTGATGAGGCAACAGCATGATGCCATCCGCGAATCCAGATACGATAGCTTCACTCATATCGATTTCTGTATCTTCGGTGCTATTCACGGTATCCTCAACCAGGGCACGTAGGGCCTTCTCTGCTTCGGCGGCAGATATGCGAGGGTCGTGGAGGTCACGCTCGTCAGGCTCATCGAAAGTCTCCCACGTTGGGACACCTGCGTTACTAGGAACTCGTGTTTTTGCGGGGACCTCGATGGGAGCTGGCACAGCCGTGCGTTGCGGCGGCGCTGCGAGTGTGGCGCGGTCGAGAGTGGCTAGTATTCGGCTTTTGCTAACCGCTCCGGCATCAATAGTAGGCTGGGAAGACTTTTGTGTTGGGCTGGTTACGTCAAGACGCAGGCGAAGAACACTCGGGTGGGAAACTCACGCGTCTTCCTCTTCATCAGAAGGGATGATAATTTGGCGGGTCCTGTTATCGTTCTTCACGGCAGCTGGGATGGATTGGGGCTCAGAGGACCCAGAGCTAGAAGATATAGACTTGTCGAGTTGAGGTATGTGCCTCAGACTCATGAGAGCTCGTTACTCACGACAACGCTGGAGCCCCGCTGAGATGGTTTCTGGCCAGGTTTGTAGAACTCTGGATAAATGTTTGGGTCTTCAAGGAGTTGTTTACGCCTTAAAAACGGTGAGCGTGCTAAGGATTGAAGCTAATTTTGTGCATACCTGGCTTCCATGGTTGAACGTTGAGGCCTGAACGGTGATGGTAAAGAAAAGTGGCCAAGTTCAAGACTGGCACGCGACGCGTCTCATCAAGTCACAAGTCACGTGATTCTAGCGACTTGAGCCAGTCAAGTTCGGCGCGGGATTTCTTTCTTCTTCGCGTCCCGCCACCGACCACGAAATGTGTCAGTGAAAAGAAGGCCACCCATGACTTTGATAGTTCCATTGACGAAACTCAAGGTAAGGTTATCTCCTCAAAGTTCGTCGGCACTGTGGACGGAGAACTCATGATGACGTCTATTTTCAGTTAACCCCTTGCGTTCATGACCGGCCGTTCGCGCCTACCCTGCAAATGACTCGGAGGACCTCTGGCACGCTGTGGACACGTTCACAGAATCTACTCCCCTTGTCCGCGTTGTTAGTCCTTATATTTTGTTCAGCTCAATGACATTGACGCGATGATTCTAACCGCGTGTAAGCCAGCCAGACTACTGGTGAGCACGCACACTCTGTCGGCATTAACGAGGTACTACATTGATCGATTCGATCCGTATGAGTTGTAGATTCATGGTTGCTGTGCCGCACACGCAGACTCATGGTAACGGTACCGTGTTTCTTCCATGAGTATTGATTATGGAGGTTCGAAGAATGCGCAGCTCTAACGCGAGTCTTTCCCAGGGAAACACTTCGATATTGAGGCTATCGAAAAATAGTTCCGTTCGAGAAGCAAGCAAACCTTTCGATCCGCCCAACCATTACGTAGATTGGAATGAAGACACCTCACCTTCCGAGAAGTTGCGTGCAGCCGAAGCTGAAACCGCTTTCCTTTCTCCTTCCTTGGTCACGACACGTGGATGGTTTCCCAGCTGCAGAACACTTTAGCGTAAATCAATGCAATGGAAGAACGAGTTCACCGTCTTCCGCGTGGTTTGTTGGATCATGATGGCACTTTCCCCTGGCAACGTGGGTCGGTGACAAACTCCTCATATGTCGTGACCGCAGCGGTTGCACAGTTGCAATAGGGAGTCCGTATTCTAACACCTTGCCCAGTGGCCAGCTCGACAGACCATCTGAAAGACGGCGCCGAGGGCGATGCGAAGAACGTCGGCGATCCCTCAAACGCGATACGCCACTCCGCATCAATTCGAAATCGTACGCTCACGGTGAGCTGGGGACCCTTGAAGGAGTGGGTAGACCCCTAGTGTCGAAAACTCAAGTCAATGAGGCGATCCTGTTTTTTGAGGTTTGTCGACCAGCTCAAGGGACGGGTCTTGATCGGTCAAAGTAGGCTCAGTGTCTGGAGGAATTTGTACATTCGTGAAACTGGTCTCCGTTGCGCTCGAACGGCATCGAGACTGATGACATTGCAGAACTTCTGACAGATGCTTGGACGGTTCGAGGATTGCAGGTCAGTCCGATTGCGATAGTTTGTACGTTGGCGAGTTCAACGGAACGGCGGTTAGTGCCATGCATTGGGATGTAGCGGCATCGACACGTGGAACACAACAATTTAATCTTCGAGTTGGCGCGCTCTGTTGTGGGTTCATCCGAATCAGAGCCCAGCGCTCAGAAATGCATCGACTCTCCGACCGTCGACTGCTGAGGTCGTGGCGAAGTGGGCATACCGCGCCTTAATCCCATTGACTCGAATCTATTGACCGTCGACGCAAGGTTTTGCGCCGAGATAAACCACCTCCGCCACAACACAGAGAGCTGACGGCCTCGTGACACATGGATGGTACTATGCAGCAGGAATGTTCTCCGCGGACTGGCGCTTCCCATATGACCCCTAGTCAGCCCGTCCATCATATAAGTGTCGACGGCTTGCCTCATAGACGGGCTGTTCAAACTATAGAACCTCCGCAGTACAAAAAGTCAGCCCCTGCGGCTCAGTTGGCTACAAAGAAATGCCCACCGATTGAGTTGGAATGTTGATTATTCGTAGGTCTTGTGGCAAACAAAACGGTGCCCCATGCCATACAACTCGTCTGGGTTCCTAGTCACCCGGAATTATAAAGAGGACAGACTAGCAGGGAGATCGCAACCCTCGAGCTTCCCGTCGCCCTTCCCTTGCCCGTCTTTGGCCCCTCTCAAGTCTTGTACAACCTTTGCTTGCCATTTTCGCATCACCTTCTGAACAAACTTGCTGTTCCAGTATGGGCTGTTGGGCTGGGATTATCGTTCGTGTCCCTACCGAGACGTACATCCCTCCGTGTCCATAGACCCCCGTTCGTTCCCGGAGCGCCGACGTCCATCCTAGGTCATCTTCTAGAGTACTTGGAACATCCTATCTCCACAATCTCCTCAGGATCAACTGTAAGTGCTCCAGTGTTGCATTTGGCCTTGGATTGCCGTGCCTGATAAGTGAAAGCATATGTGCGGAGCTCCTGGCATGTGCTTACTACCACCATCCATGCGCTTCGGTCCCGTGACGCACCGCGTAGTTGTCTTTCGGAGCAGTTACATGTGGGGATAGCGTCATTTGTGATAGGTACTACCGGTAGCATTATACTATTGAGATAATACGCCTAAAGACGAAATAATCTATACATCTACGAGAGACCTACAGCTTCGCTGTATCCTCGGGGGGGCACTCGTGAAACTGGATCAATGCGATGACATCAATGTGTGCCTGTAACATCTAATGGTTCGCGTGCCTTGTAGTCAGCGAGGGAATACAATTCAGAGATACGGGGATGAACATGTACCATGTCTCCTGCCCCAGGTACCCTTGTCACGCTCGCAAAATTTGATACCCTCCCCCCCCAGAAGCCACATGAAGCAGTTGTCATGCCACTCATGCGGTCTGTGTGGTCATGGTCAATAGTTCTTCGCGATGGCACGAGCTGGATGGGTCACACTCACATGAAATCCGCAACTGCATATATGATGCGTGTCGGAATCTCCTTCAAGACGTGGTGCAAGTACTATCCGATACCAGAAGACACGTCATGTCTAAAAGCAGCCTATCGATCAGCAGAGACAGACTGTAATGTTGGATGACACTGTGTAAGCATTTCCGGAACTGCGATTGGAGGACATGTACAAGCGAGGGGAAATTCTAGGGCTCCACCCCTAAATTTCAGAATCTTAAGCGCTTATACCCGTGCGGGTATTTCCTAGAACGTCTGGGTCGAGACTAGAGTTATTCCTGCGTGTAAAGCGAGGGACCTAAACGAGAAGTGGAGTACTCTTTCGTCGCTTCTGATCTGAGTGGATCATCGTCGATACTGTCGCGATAAGATCAGATACGAGAAGGAACGGATGCTCGTTGCCAACCAACGCCTCGATATGAGGCTCGTGGAGATACAGCGTCCCACATTCTGATGTATTTATGGTTTCGAAGTTGATGCATGAGACTGAGTGGGAACTTTGTAACCCGAAAACCCGAAAATTTATCCGATGTTATCCAAATAAGGGTATATTTTTGTTACAAAAGTTGGGGAAAATGGTTTGCGAGCGGTGCTGACTGCTGACGTAATCTGACGTTTTATAATACTGGCGTGACATCGCTAAAATGATTTTTTGTACCGCAACTTGTTCGTCGCCGTCTGTCGAGCTCAACGGCGGGAAACGAACTCGAAATGCCCTCCCCAATTGCACTCAGTGCGTCCTCGCCAGCCCAGTCAATTTTCAAGAAGAAACGGTCGCTCGGACAGCTGCAGTCCATGGCAACTGCTGCTTCCTACCTTTCTGCAGTACACGAAGCAGACTCTCGTGCCCGCGGACACGACATTTCCCCCGCATCCACCCCTGCATTGTCAACTTCGTCGTCCGTAACGAGTTCCTCAGAGGACACCGTTCTTCACGAACCAGATGACAACAGCACGGACCTCGCGTATCCTCGCAACCCTCCTACATCCGAACAAGTGTTCAGCACCATTCACACTGAATTCGGCCACTGCGCTAACGAGAGCTATCGCTGCGTTTCGCAACACAACCCCGACCAACCTGTCACCGAACACAAGATAGAAGAACCTCCGTACTACATTCTGATCACGACATACATCAGCTACCTCATGCTCATTGTTTTTGGTCACCTCCGCGATTTCTTTGGAAAACGTTTCGCCAAGCAATACTATACACATCTCATGCCTTACGATGTACGTGCATTCCATTGCCGTGGATTCTCTTTCTGACACGAGTTCAATAGGGTCATGCACCTCTCAACTCAGATTTTGACTCGTTCTACACCCGTCGGCTCAAGCGTCGCATGGATGATTGCTTTTCCCATCCTGTCACGGGCGTTGCTGGACGTACCATCCTCGTCTATGACCGATACTCGGAGGATTGCAATTACACCCAGATATACCCTGGCACGAAAACACGCGCTCTCAACATTTCTTCTTATAATTATCTTGGATTTGCGCAGGCACGCGGCGGTTGCGCTGATGCAGTGGAGGAGTCAATCAAACGGTATGGCGTTTCGGCGTGTGGTTCCCGCTTGGAAGGCGGCTCGAACGAGCTCCATCTTATGGCCGAGGCTCTTGTTGCACGTTTCGTTGGCATGGAGGATGCATTAATCAGTTCAATGGGATTCGCAACAAACTCCACATTCATTCCTGCCTTAGTAGGCAAAGGATCCCTCGTGATTTCCGACGAGCTCAACCACGCGTCCATCCGCTTTGGTGTCAGAACTAGCGGTGCACAGGTTCGGATGTTCAAGCACAACGACATACAAAACCTGGAATCGCTGCTTCAGGAAGTAATCAGTCAAGGCCAACCCAAGACCCACCGTCCGTGGAAAAAGATCCTGGTTATTGTTGAAGGCCTTTACAGTATGGAGGGGAGCTTGGTAAACCTGCCTCAGATTATGGAGCTCAAGAAGAAGTACAAGGTAAAATGTTTTCGAGTAGTGGGTCTATGTTTGCTGATAAAGCCATCCAGTTCTACCTGTTTGTTGATGAAGCCCACTCGGTTGGTGCCCTCGGTCCTCATGGTCGTGGTGTCTGCGATTACTTCAATATCCCTCCTCGATCTGTTGATGTTCTCATGGGAACCTTTACGAAATCATTTGGTGCGGCTGGAGGATATATTGCTGGTTCAAAACATCTTATCGACGCTCTTCGCGTCCGTGGGCATTCCGGCATGTACGCGGAGGCAATGTCGCCACCGGTCCTTACCCAGGTTATCTCCAGTATGGCAAGCATCATGGGTGTTGCTCCACCTCCCATCTCTTCGAAAGCAGCCTTGACATTGTCGCCATCGAGTTCTGTTTCCACACTCAGGTCCGCAGAAGACGATCTTCAGCCGGGGGTGGCACCTGCTTCGGCGATCCCTTCGTGGATATCCCTTCCTCCTGCTCTCGCCGACGGATCAGAGGCTCGCCTGCGTATCCGCCGCTTGGCTTTTAATTCTCGGTATCTCCACGCAGGCCTCATGAAGCTTGGCTTTATCACTTACGGCCACCCATTCTCCCCTATTGTTCCCCTTCTGATCTACAACCCTGGCAAGATGGCTACCTTCGCTCGGATGATGCGAACTCGGCAAACATCGATTGTCGTCGTCGTCGTCGCATACCCCGCCACCCCACTCGTTACTTCTCGAGTGCGGTTTTGCGTCAGTGCGGCACACACCAAGGACGATATTGACATGATCCTTCAGGCGTGCGACGAGCTTGGTGATATCCTTGATCTCAAGCATGGGCACGGCGAGAGATGGCCATTGGAGCAGATTATGAAGCGAAGTGTAGAGCTTGTCAGTTATATCTAATCTACGCTGGTCTTTTTTTTTTTCACTTTTCTGTTTGAACCACGGTGACGTTCCACTCATCGGATCGGCTGCTGCATTTTTCTAGAAAGCGTTCTTGGATACATAACTTTACATTATTTTCACAGCTGACTCCTTTTTCTTCAAGTACTTTCATTGCAGATAATTTATGTATCTTACCAGATGCTTCTACAAACGCAAATCTCAAACCTATCAAAGACACGTAGCTCGGCGGTATCCCTGTAGATTACTATTAGCCAATATACATATCGTCGATGATTGATACGAATGATACTGTACGTGACAGGGGATTGGTGATGGCAGATGCGAAGGCAACATATGGATTCAACAACCAAACCTCATGCGGAAAAAAGTTGAACGTCCCCGTGACGGTGGTGTGTCAAGCTTCAAGAGTCACTGTGATGCATGTTATCAACCAGTTTGTGTTTTCGTCACCGTCGAAACGCTGACATTCCCTCCAGTCATTCTATAGATGGGTTATCTGGTCAACGACGGGCAGCCGAAACCATGACCTGTACGCCTCATAGTTTCACGACATAGCGAGTAGAAGAAGTACTCGCTGACGGTCGAAATGTGAGCTAGTCCTACATGGGATTCGTCTCGCCTGTGGTATGACAACTGGTTGCATCCCCGTGCCGTCAAAGAACTACGTTTTTGATCCCGATTCCCCGTCCACGTTTCCAACAGCTTTTTGAGAATCAACAAGCAAGTACGGGGACGTCTGTTCGGTTCTGCGACATGTCTGGGCACCCGACATGCCAAATCAAGGAGATTCCACCGTCCTTGACGAAGAGGTACCTCCGTTGGGGATACCGCACATGTAGTTTCACATGCTCGAGGTGTTCATGCATTCTTAGCGGAACACATCAGGTCGGGTCGGTGGTACACCCCGGTGCTGGGCACTGGTGTGGACGTCGATGTTCAATCGGAGCGTAGATTGGCCCTTGTAGTACATTCCATGGGGGGGGGGTCCTATAGCGTGAGTCGAATGTTCGCTCTTCATCGACTTGCTGCATCGGAGACTCACGTTGGATATTGACGTTCACATACTATCCACTGATCAAAATTTCGTCGTTACATTTGATCGAGCCGTGCTTGCTAGGAGAGAGAAAGGCATGAACTAGTAGGGTCTACACTTTTCTGACCTGTCGGCTAAGCGGCAGGACGTCCGGCCCAGCGTAGAGGAGGCTTTTCGGATATCAAGAACTTGATCGACGAACATGTCGTGACTGAGATATTTGTTGTAAGCTTCACTTTGCCATCCCGCTCTCATGTGATGACTAGTCTAATTGTGAACAGACACATGGCCTCCGACCCGGGCCGTTACTAACTGCAGAATTCTCCGAGCCTGAGATGAAAGAATGCACGAGAAAACAACAGGCTGTAGTGAGTGACCAGCATGTTTTCGATCTTTCATGTAACTGGTAATCGACGAATCACTGTTGGTATTGGATACAGATACTTGCCCCACGCTGCATTTTGAACCGCGTCCTCGACGTTGGCTCGCTTTGCTTTTGCCCCACCCACTAGTATCGCCCCCTCTTCGTATTGAGCCTCCCTAGTTCTTTCCTCCCTCGCAGTCACTGTGTCCATAGTTGTTAGTCCGTTATTCCTGGCAATACAATCTTCTTTCCTCCTAGCATAGTTTCGCACTCCTACTCTGTGCGTTTGGCCGGCGGAGTTCACCGCTCTGGCTCTCTGCACACCCCAGTCTGCCAGCTCCGAGTCACGTCCCGAGCCAATCTCGGTTTGGGCCCTGTCACTCCTGGGCTAGGCCCAGCCCACTGTCTCATGCAAGGATGCTATCACCATAAGTCTTATATCACATCGGCCGCCCGAAAATTAGATACATAGTCGCCTTTCACCCGCATGTGGCAAATGTTTGTACACTCAAGGCTCTCACCCCGACCATGGTCGCGAATCTTTCCAAGCCACTCATTACCAGAGTGTCGAAATACTGAGTGCTTCGGAATCAAGTCCATTGCGCTGTCGAACTCTCCCGCGAAACGTGAAGCTTTGAAAAGTTGAAAACCGTCCGAATCTACAAGGATCTCCAAGTAGAATTATGTATGCATCCTCCCGCCCTCCTGGAATTTTCCGTTAGAGGGATGCTGCAGTGGATACTAACGCCTTGTAGACACTCGGCGGGCGATTGAACATGAATTAACTGAAATAGAACCGGCCGGATTGATCCCGGGAGCGTCTACTTGGTAGCGCTCGTCTTCACGCAGCAACGCCGCTTCGTGCTCTTCTCTCCACCTGTTCACTGTCGCAGCCACGGATGGAATATCTGGCGCCGCAGCCTTCATCGGACTAGTCCAAGCCACGAGACAAGTCACCACTGCCCTCGGTCGATACGTATCCCGTGTCAAAGAAGCAGAATCCTCTCGTGCAAAGCTTCTCGATCAAATAAGGTTGATATCTGCCGCTCGAGAGGGTGGTGCGGGATTCTTCCCGTTCGTCGCGTGTGCCGGAGTCACACCCTGATAGACGAGTGGTTTAAAGACGATGGCCCTCCAGCCAAGAGGTAGAGGAACTGTCAAGTTGGCTTGAAGGCCAGGCTGAAAACAACGACTACAAGAGATGGGCAAAGAGGATCGGTTGGCTTATTAAGGAAGACAAGACACAGACAACGATACGAGCGTTTGAAGGATACATACCTTACTTTTATGGCGTGCTATCGCTCGAAACCTTGTGAGTGAGTGAGTGGTCAAGAGGATGACGCTGCTAATACTGTCATCAGTAACATCCTCGAAAGCATGGCAACAAGATACAAGCATATTGAGTTTGCTGCTGCGAAATGTAAGTACTTAGTATACCATTGGTTTGAGCAGTATTGTCGAGGATTGCTTGAAGCTTACGTTTCGTGTAGCAGAGCTACTATCGTGGTTGGACGGGTTCGACTGCACGAATAAACATGAATCCACTCTCCGACAGCGACAGCAGACGACTGGTAACTGGTTGTTCAAGGAACGGTTGTACGTTGACTGGTGCAAGGGATCGACGAAGTTCGTTTGGTTGCATGGCAGGGTGTGTAATACTTTACCATTGGGAAAATGCGACATCTGATTGCTTGCACAGCGGGCGCTGGGAAATCTATTTTAGCGTATGTGGCTACTACATGCGTTCGCATATCACTCACTCACGTACTGCAGATCTGCGGTCATTGATGACCTTTCGAACTGACTAGCGGACAACGAGACACTGGCACGTATTTCTACTGCGACTTTCGAAACATCCGCTGTACGAGTGCCGTGGAAGTTCTACGCTCAGTGACTAAGCAGCTACTATGGAACTCGAAGAAAGATTGATTATCCTCATTCTCTGATCTAACCTCACGCAAAGCGCGAGGTGCTGGGCCACCTACTGATCTGGGCACACTATTCGACCTCCTAAAGCATGCTGCAGAGCTGCACGAGAGGCCAATCGTCGTGGTCGATGCAATGGACGAGTGCGAGGACCTGCCAAATTTGCTCGATGAATTGGCGAAACTGGCAGATGGACATTGCCGCTTGTTCGTGACGAGCCGAACGATCCATACTATCCAAGTTGCTTTTACCGGATTACCTTCGATAACCCTGGACGATCGGGTCGACGAAATGCGGAATGACATGCACCTACATATCAAGACAGAGCTTGAATCACGATTTCGGCTTAAAACTCTCATGCAGGACCTCAAAAGTGAAATTCAAGGTGTGCTGATGACGAAGGCTGACGGCATGTATGTTCTGCCATTTCTAGATCCATTGATTACCCTGAACCGACTCTTGAATTTGTAGGTTCCGATGGGTGCAGTGCCAGTTGGACCGACTCAACGAGTGCTACTCCCTCGGGGATGTTCGCGAGGTGCTAGACACGCTCCCTGCTACACTCTACGAGACGTACGACCAGATGTTACACGCGATCGACAAGAAGCCGTTTGGGTCCC
>JBBPMQ010000510.1:0-16215 GCA_038090375.1 Boletus rubroflammeus | reverse complement strand
ATATCCCTGGAGATGATAATCCAGCGAATATGTTCACTAAGAACCTCAGATATATCAAATTCAAGAAATTCAGATCCCAACTTGGACTTGAGTTCAAGAACCTCACCTTTCCTAGTGATTGAGCGAATGATTACTTAGACTAGGTCTTTGATTTACTATGGTATATCAGACCAGGGGGAGTGTTGAATGGACAGTAGATACCTATATATGGTAATAGTTCACACCCATAATGTATTTAACATTCAGACTCAGCATCTGAGTTCCAATAGAACTTAACCTCTATCCACAATGTTCCAGTATCAGAACCCAGCACTAAGCATGTAAGTGACATCTCTACCAGTACATGCTGGTCTCAACACTTGAGGCTATATATTTGGATGATGATGAAGCCAGTACTGCTGCTGGCACTTCTGCCAGCGGAGCCTTGCCTTTGCCTTTACCTTGTGTACCAGCCTTGCCTGGGGGCTTAGCAACAACAGCAGTGGCTGGTTGGGTGTTGCATGTGAGTATTTCAACTGAAATAATCAGGGCAGTGGTGTCAAAAGCATAAATTTGATGGTAAAATTGTATGGTTGGGCCAAGAAGTGCTTTCAAATGAGTGCCTTTCTGATTGTATAAGATGATGAAAGGACATGGTCTGGCTCAGAGGCAGTGAGGGCCCAGGCATGGTTGATGCAGTTGTAGCTAGCCCATTGAATGATGGTGAAGGGATAGCAGAAAGGATGGAGGACAATAGGCCAAGGCCATGTAAATCTTTCATGTTCAATGCATTTTCTATCTCAACTCTCCTCATCATGTCAGGAGGATTCATCTTGTATTCAGTTGCTGAAGTCCTTCATGCCCTAACTCATCTGACTGTCAATGAAATGTGTGAGCAATATCCAGCAAGCCTCTTCCTGATACTTGATGAACATATTTGGTGACCACAGTGTGGTGTATTGTTGCAACTCTCTGCTCAACATTGAAGCATGAACTCCTTATATTTGTCAGCAGGGTCTCTGCTGGAGCATTTGCCAATGTCTGGCTGGCATCCAAGGCAGTATATAAACACTCTCTTCTCGACCTACTGCAAACAGTGCTTACTAAGAACTGTTTCTCATTTATCAGCCTGGTCTCTGCTAGAGGACTTTCAGGTGTCTGGCTTGTATTCAAGGCAGTGTATCAGGCAGACACTCATTCCTCGACATACTGCAAGCAGTGTAAGAATGATTTCAGGCATGTTGCACTGATGTATATGGAGAATCTAACACATGTTACGTCCACATTTTCCGGCAATCATCAGATTTCCGAAAGCCTAACTTGGGTGTGTCGTCGTCTTCCTGGTAGCATATCGCACTGTGACCATGTTCAACTGTTTTCGTTCGTCACCGATCATTGATCACCACGGGAGGTCCTATCATGGATCATGCAAGTGTATCAGTCTGGACCATCATCAATCCACCTTGACAGTTTCTGGGATGCACTGTCGTCTGTCGACCATGGTGGCACAAAAGGAGGCAAGTAGTCATACCCAAGTTTACGCAACGGTCCCGAGTTTGACAGTGAAAAACATATCGCGACACGACACAAACAAGTCCAGGGGGGGAAGAAATTAAAATAGTCAACAAGGTCACAACCACAAAAAAAAACAGTTCAGCAAAAAAGAAAAAGAAAGGTAGGCAATCATCCCGTTCATGATGTATCTCTGCATAGGGTATATGATAAGCATCCAGACCATGACATGCGTCGGAACAACAAGACAAGTCCGTGACGATCACTGTGGTTTTATTTCACCCTACTCGCCGACGGCTCCTCGACGTCTCCCATGCTTGTGGCTGTGCCTGCTCATGCGACGACGAGACCGAGGACGAGGGCGGCAGCCATGCTCATGCCAACGGGGATGTAGTTCACAGAAGCAGCGCTGCTCTTGCTCGCGGAAGTCGATGACGCCGAGGTGCCAGAGCTGGTTGCGGTCCCAGACGCCGAGGACGAAGCGGGATAAGTAGAACCAGCCGCCTTGATTTCAAACTTGGCCGAGGCGTAAATCTACATGATACACGTTCATTGAGCATGTTGCGATTCCGAAGACAAGACAAGACAAGATAAAACGCACATCAGTGCTGTTCAGGATGTTCGCGAGCGAAATGGTCCAAGCGGTCGAGGCGGCCTGGGTCGACTGCTGTGGGTTTACTGTGTAGGAGCAATCATAGTTGGGGACGCTAGCAATCAAGGCGAGAGGAGCAGCCAAGATAGAAGTGTCCGTGTTGGACAGGCTGGTTCATCATCCATCGGAGTCAGTCTCAGACGTTCACACGCTGGAAACAAGGCAAGACAAGACTGACACGACAGTATAAGCGGTGTAGGAAGACGAGTCGCAGGTCCATGCAAGTGTGTTAGTAGAGCCAGAGACTGACGGAGAAGAGAAAAAAGAACGTCAGATGATAGAGCGTAAGAGTTGGGATTTCGGGACGTACCCCACCAGGAGGAAGGGCTGGGATTGGTGATGGTGAGCTGCGCAGAGGCGGCGGCGACAAAGGCAGCAGCAGCGAGAATGTGGCAACCGAGCATGGTGATGAACGTCTGAAAGGATGAAGGAGAAGAAGGAGTGCAAAGAGTGTGGTACGAGAACGAGCGACGGATTAAAAGCGTGCCGAAAACAAGCAGCCAAAAATACGAAAAACCGACGACTTTCGAACTCGACCCGATCACCCAATTCATTCTCCGCTCGACCGCTCTCCATTGGCTCATTGCAAATCTGACAGGATCTTATTCAACTACAGTCGCGTTTCAAACCTGTTCGTGCTCGAGGGTAATCAGATAATACAGTCATCATACAATGCTTGTGGAAAATCCGCGCATCAAGTGCCAGAAGAGCACCAAGTCCGAAACGATGTAAAAGGTGTGGATTCGGAGCAACGGATCACGAGTACAACACAGCGTTGCGTATAATCTGCACCATTTTCTGGCGCTCCGTCCCCGACTTGGAGGGTTCAAAGTCCTCGGGGGCGGCCAGTGACGACAAGAGGATGATCGCGCCGAGAATCCTCTTGTTTCCACCTTGGAAGCTTGGCCGATATGTTGGACCTACAAGGATAAGCGACCTTGCTCGCATTCTCTCGCACCATGCAGAGCTCATAGGTGCGTTCTCACAATCAGCATAGCCGTTCGCATGTTTCCAAAAGATGGAAGACTCCATAGGATGGACTATTGTGGATTGTGCCTTACTACATGTGCTGGTAAAAACGATCAACGCGACAGCCTCTTGCCAAAAAAAATTAAAATTAAAAACACTGCGGCGATGCGACGGTAGGACTCTGTAACTTGTCTCACTTGTTGGCTACTCTCGCCTTCAGTTTTCTCTCTGCCACATCTTCGTTCTCCACCGTCATCACTTCAAAGGCATCTTGACAGCCCGCAAAAGAGCCAAAGAACGGTGTGGCTGGACTCAATGTGGACGGCGTACGGGATGAGTAGGTGAGCGCTGGTGAAACGACGGCTGGAGACTTCGGTGCTTCCTTGGCTGTCGAATGCTGCTCGCCAAGTTGGGGGGATTTCTTGGTGTAGATATGTGATGCAGGCGAGGAGCGGAAGCGTGGGCCCCTGTCTTCCCCAGGGTAGCTTCGCAGATCGCCATGCGGGTACATATAGGTATGATGGAGTTCAATATTCTTTTCACAGGGGATAGTGCCAGTGTTGCTGTTGTTATTGTCGTTGTTGTTGCTGCTGCTGATATTGTTCTGGCTGGTAGATACTTGTAGCAAAGAGGGATGCGATTTGCTCTCGCCCGGTGGAATAGACTGGTGATTGTTAAACGCGGTTGATCGCTCTGCACGTTGGTGATGGCCTTTTGGTCGCTTCCCAGGCTCTTCGTAATCTGGTGGTGGCGGGACGATGCTGACGGCACGACTAGGTGGACGCACAAATATGGTGCTCGCCGCAGTGGGTACGTTAGGAGGACAGCTATCAACTAGTCCTCGAAGCTCGTGAAGAGTCGGCGCGAAGCTGCGGGGCGCGTGACCCATAGCGTGAAAGTCGGCCTCCGATATCGAAGGCAAAGTATCCTGAGAGAACATTGGCTTTCCAGCAAATCCTGATACCTCGAGTGGTTCGTGAGGCGCAGGATCGAAATTTCGAATATTTGCATTGAGCTTTCTCAACGAGGATATCGGCTCGAATATTGACGAGGATTGTGATAATTGCGCCTGTAATTGGAGACGTTGCGTATGCGCTTCAAGGATGAGCTCCTCGGCGGGAGTAAAGCCGTTGCGTGCTTGAGTATGACCTCGAGGTAGCGTGATGGGAAGTGGGTTGGGCGACAGGAGTGCAGCACTTCTGAGGGCCCGAAGCTGGGCCTGCTGCGTCATGAGGAACTCGCTGTTGAGGGCTAAGTTTCTTATCGTACTGTCCAACGATCCGTCGTCGTAGCCCATGTTCTGTATCGATTGTAGTAGAGTGTCCATCTCCGAGGTGATCGGGAGATCTGACGTGGATTGCAATGGCGACTCCCTGTATGTATAACACAGCTTGGAAGGTAACGAACGAGATGTAGGAAGCAGCCCGGAGTCTGAGCTGGGGTTAAAAGTAGCCTGATTGTCCAAGCGCGGGTTTGCGAGGCGCTGAGGCTTACCCCCCGCAACGTCGCGGACATTTACTTGAAGTTCTTGGCCACGGAGGTTGAGCAAGGCAGCCTGCGCGATAGTTAGCCGTGAAGGAGATTGATCCTCATTCTTCGACGTCCTTTCAGTGCGCTATAAATAGCCCCCTCTTGAGTAAGAGTTGCCTAATGATACGCAAAAAACACAAACTCTGAGTTCTCGTTGCTCAGCACTGTCCGCAAAGCGCACAGAAATTCTGCAACCAGGATCATCCCATCCGCGCACCATCCTTCCGTGCAAACGTTCGATGGTTTCATCCGCTGCGGTCCGACTCTCGAGACTTTGACGCACGATTAGGTATTGACTGAAGGCAGCGGAAGTTTGGACGTACCGGACAAAGGCAATGATTCGAGGCGGATTACTCAGTTTAGTCTTAAAGAAACGACTACTCTTGATCTTGTAGGGTAGCATCAAAGCTGCAAGACTCTGCACGACCACATGTTATCAAGTTTTGTCGATTTCTGTAGTACTGTGAAACGCTACCTCTTCGTCTATTGACAACGGGAGTCTTGTGGTAAAATTTAGTAACTGTACTACTACAAAAGGAGAATGATTTACCCTTCGATGTAGAGATTAGTCGAGGTCGTGTCCTTGAGTTTTTCCATGCGCGACTTGAAGGTACTCTCATCCGGATCAGTCGACTGGATGGCATTGTGCTGGGCGTATTGCGTGCCAGGGATCCGATGCATTTGCTACGATGAACGTTAAAAAGACTACCTGGAGTCGGAATCTAACCCACCTTGGAAAACGACGGATGAAGATCACGATACTTTCGAAGTCCCTCAACACACCTTTGAGCAGAGTCCATATCACTGAATCTGAATAGATGTGCGAATATCTGAGTGAGTCACCATCCATGCAAAATTTTAAGACGGTCTCACAGAACGAACCCATAACCCCTATAACAGAAAGAAAAGGGTCAGTCCCACCATGACAACGACAAAAATCAAAGACCAACGTAGGTTTCTCGCTCACGTGACGAGTGAATGTCCGAACACTATTGATATCACCAAATGGTCGAGCGAGAGCGAAGAGATCTTGTTCGGAGAAATGAGGAGGGAGGCCATTGATATAGACATTCGGCGTCCGCTCAGAAGTAGCAGAAACTGATTCAGTCGAGGATGCTGTAGTTAACGTGCAATGAGAATCTGTAGAGTGCGGGAAAATGCGGTCGTATGCAGTCGCGGAGCTAGATGCACCTGGAAAGCTAAAAGAAGCTTGTACGAGGGGAAATGTTATCGAAACGCTGTGGATAAAAGTAAGTGACTTACGTGTGATGGACTGTCTATATTTCGTGGGCAAAGAAACTTGGTCTACAATACCGGAATCGAGCGGTTGAGACGGGAGTTTGACAGGCTGGTCGCGCCGCAATGAAGTTGCGGGCTCTGGAAGGATAAGACAAGAAGGTTTACTATTGTTTGAGATGGAGGTTGTGGTCAGGTTTTGCGAGGGGGAATTAGGCTGGACTTTTGACTGGATCGCAGACATGGATATACTGGTACTGACGGCGCTGTGGCGAGAGGATGTGGCGGGAGGCTGGCCAGATGAGGACGGTGAGTCGGGTTGTGGTCGTGTGGCGTGCTGTGCAGAGTTGTTTGGACAGCTGCGTAGGGGGGATATAACGAAGCGGGTATGGGGTTCGTCTAAAGTCGTTACGGGAGTTTGCGGCGGCGAGGAAGGGGAAGGGCACATGATGGTGAATCGGGGAGGCTCGAGTAGGAGAAAGAAAAGCCAAAGAAGCTTGAATCAGCGGACTTGACGTAAATAGCGCGCTGTAACAATGATGAAGTAGGTGAATGTGGGGTGGAGAAGAAAAAGAGGGTGGGGGGGGGAAGGGATGCAGACGAAAATATGGGAATCTTTATATCCATTGGAGAGGGATGACGCACGGGCCCGTTCTGTGGACGGGAAGAGGGAAACCCTGAAAAGATGGTATCCTTCGAGGATGCCTGCGCTAGCCTCATGTCACGTCAGTGGAGAGTCGCTGCCCAAATTAAGCAAGTCTTCAAGTTCATTTCAAACCCCGAAGCCAAATCAGGAAGTTGTCATCCTTGCGCCAATGATCGCTGCAATGAGCACGTCGGTGTCTTTGTCCGAATCGCTCGGAGCGTACCGGAGTACAACCGTATCGTTCGCGAATCACCGCTCAGTACCAAAGTCACTGGATGTGTAGACCGTCAATGCATACAACCCGTTACTGGCACTTGTGTTCAGAGTGGTTCCAGGTGCGGAGTTTGAAACAGAGAGCGACAGTTTGAAAAGTCCGCCCGGCGTCTTTGAGAATTTTTTGTCCTTGACATGTGCTGACATCATTCAAATCCACAGCGAGTGGTAATCAGTCCGAAGTCGGGCTACACGTCTAGGTCACTCTAAGATAATCAACTTTTACGCATTCAGGGCACAACATGTAAATTAAATTTATGGGGATGCAGTACCTGGTACTCAGGCTGCAATTTCCCCTTTCACTATCGTATAATATTCCCTTGCAGCATTTTCAGCGTCGATGTCTCCCCAACCGTAAGTACCCATCAATTCATTTGCGAAGATACTGCACACACTTCCTTTTCTACACAGGGAAATCACCAGAGTGGGCGACCTCGTGGCTTTCAGTACGTATCCATGCCCAAACTACACTTCTCCCGTGACGATCCTTCATAGTTATCCTCTTCTACGATCAGCTACTCACATCATTTCCTGCGGAGGTCCGCCACTTTTGGCGACGACCACGTTTCAACTTGGGCTTTGTGTTGTTCCTTACCACTCGTTGCTCTGCTATATGTGTTCACACTCTCAACATCATACAAGTATTTATGAAAACAAGGCCTGCTGATGATCCAGTATGTTGGATCACTATGTTTTCCTGTTCCATTCACAAAGGTCTCCATTTAGGTGTGAGTTATCTCATTGTCCATCAAAGTGAAATTCCGTCAGTTGCATTTCTATGCAAATGATCGAGTGTGCCGGTGTCTTGACCGTTCAATTACTCTGTACAGGCAAGTGCATCTGTTGTCACCTTGGATCACATTGGGGGACCCTAAAGCTGTATAGCCACTATGACGATGCGTGTTTACGCACTCTGTGACAAAAGTCGTCTCGTATTGGCCTTCCTGTGCATTGTCGCCGTGATACTTTTCGGCTGTAGTATTGTAAGTCAGTTCCCCCAGGGGACACGATCAGCTCTTCTAACATAGGATACCTAACATCAGTCAGGCTCCTCCGTTACGTCGCACGAAACGACAGGTTCCCAAAATATTTCGGGCTGCGTTCACTATTTTAACTCGATCACGTGAGTCTTCCCCAGATTTCAGTACCATCTCATGCACGAGCAGTGTATTCATTCTCTCTACAGGATCCCACGTAGGTGTTCCATTCATTGGTTGTTGAGGAACCACTTATTTTCAACCGTTGACTGTGGGGTTTTGGACCAGATTTAATCGTCGTATGTGCCAGTCAAATGGCATATGACGCTATCATCTTCTTATTGACTGGGGAGGTCGTATTGTATTGGCAGGCTAGGCGACTGTTCGCTCGTAGACATCTTGCTGCGTGACGGTCAGTATGATTTTTGTCTAATCCACGCATTCTGATGTATCCTTTACATAGGTTCGATGTACTTTGCGTGAGTGGACACATCTTTTGTGTTGTCCGAGAACCTCACCGTTGCGGACAGAATCGTATCTGGCGCGAACGCTGCAAATTTAACCATCCTGTTGGTGAGGTGCCACGTTCTCAAAGCTCATTAGACGGAATCTGACACGCTCGCTATTCAGCTAGGGAGCGTGAGTGATCAATCAAGTTTGATCGGCGTCCCAACTAATCGACGTTATGATTTTGAAACGTCCGTCCTTGTCCTACTAGCCTCCTTACAAGCTGGTCACCGGCAATTTGACCAGATACCTCACAGCCTGACGGCGATTATGGTGTCGTGGTTGACACTCAACATACAGGAACCCACGCGTTGGAGGCTGGAAAGTAGTGCCGATAGCGACCTCCCGCCCATGACGACCCTCGTCCAACTCGATAACCTCTCCTTGTCGATGTCCGTCGACGACTCGGATCTATGGATGGTCGACCCAACAAAAGGGTAGGATGGGCTTGCGAAGAGGAGAAGGGGACAGCTACGGGGGGTGGAGCGCTTGAGCGTGCGCTGGTGATGATATGTATCCCGATTATCGTGTATCGAACAATTCCCCTACGCAGGCCTGCAGGTGCATCAATAGGTCTGAGGAGGGACTATTCTCCTTGAAATCATTACTAGTATGGGCCACTGGTCTCCACTAGTAGCTGCCCTTAATCACGCAATAATAAGAATCTCAGTCTGTCTTGGGGGTACGGGGCGCGGTACGTGTCCAAAAAAAGTACGTAGCGCTGCTATGTGAGTGGCAACTGCAAAGGGCACTTGAAACAAGGGAAAACAGACTGAAACAATCTACCCAAGAGTGGATTACACCCTCCACGCCGTGTTGTCCAGGACAAGTCCTTACCGGGCACAATCAGAGGGAGTAACCATAATATTGACATACATACATACATACAAGCATCCAATCCAGCACGGGAGACAAGCGGAAATGAATCATGATCACGAAACGTCCATCTCACTTGTCTGACACACTTCTCGCGATTGAAACCTTTGACGTGGCACATCAGGATATGTGTCATCGACATCACTTAGTGCGGTTAGGTCGTTGGTAGCGAGGTCTAAATCTGCAAAGTCCGCGCGCGTCGTATATTGCTCAGCATATTCAAAGAGTTCTTCCTCCTCCAAGTCGTCAGGGGTTGGTTCCGCGCTACCCGATTTTGGTTCTGGAAATGCGAATAAGTGGGACACGAAATGCGTCCTGATCAAACTTGCCTTGTAGTTCGCTTTCCCACGTGCTGGCGTCCTCCATGTCCGGATCAAACGAAGAGCCGACTTCGATGGCATATGAAACACGATACGAATGCTTCTTCTTATGATTTGCACTTTGCACGATTCTGCGGAAGAGCTAGGTTCCGCCCGCCTCTTATCAGCGGAACAGAGCGGGACGGTGACATACGCAAACGCACCTCATCCTGCATAACGACGTCGTCCGACTCCTCTTCGTCATCACAATCCATGAATACATCAAAACACTTGTCACTGCTTCTCCGCGAGTTGACGGCACGCTCGCGTAACTTTTGTGCGTGTTGTCTACACCGAGCTTGGAAACGTTCCTTGAGGAATACTTTTTGGGGATCCTCCGACGTTTGAGTACCGGCGCGAAAGAGGAGTTTTACAGAGGCTGGGGTGACGGGTGGACGATAGCAGGCGGACGTCATTGGTTTATACTGTGCGCGTCGCCGTTCCTGTACTTCGTGTGTCGGAGACGAGCAGCTCGGAGACGCGAGAGGAGAGGAGTTCATGGGCTGATGACTCCGCGCCGAATAGTACGATGAGCGACTTGGTGTAGAACATGTGAGAGAGAAGGGACTGGAGGAGTGTAAGCTGGAGAGTAACATGTGGTGCTGTCGATGCGTTTGGGCCACAGCAAGGATGATTGAACGCGTTCGCGACGTTGAATGGGTGAGGCGCGCATTGTTGACGCTTGTTGACATGTCACGCATATTTCACGTGACTTGTCCTCCAATTGGTAGCCTACGTAAGCCGAGGCACCAGGCGACGCAGGATGAAGTCTGCGCGCAAGCAAAGCGAGGTGGCAGCTCTCTCTCACCTCACTCGCTCGCAGAAGTTTTAGCATTAGTCGTCACCCACCCACCACTCCCTCTCTCAGTCTCAAACAATCATCTCATCGTTTGATCCGCTCGACAGTAGTCGCCTGCACATCTGGAGGCAACGATCAAGCTGACTGCGAGGGCCCATCCCGCCCTCACAGCTCACTTATCCAGTCACAGATCAGGGCCAGTCTCGGGCCAGAAACCCTGCGGGTTTCACCCAACCACACTACGTATCAACCAATACTACTAGGGCACCTGTAACTAATCCACTACATCCTTTCTCCTCCATGCAATCGAGCAATGCGCCATCACGCAGAGCGTAGTTTAACATGTTGGCCAAATAACTTCATTCATTCATTCAAATGTTCATGTCGGACGAGATGAAACACACGCTAGGGATCCCACAAATTTTGTCCGATGAGTTTGTAAGCCCATCAAAATTCTTTAACTGCCAATTTTGTGTTACTCTGTCGGTGAGTTCGTCTTCAGTACATAGACCGTATCCTATCGCTTTCAGTTATTGCCGCCACAGCGGCCATCGTACGACACTCGGGGCTTGAGCCGCTTATTTGCCGTGGGCTGTTCGCGTTCTGAACTTCTTTGAGCATTTTTTCCTCACAATGCCCGGGCCGTGGAAGGCGTCGCTGATCTCACGCCGTAGGCATGTTCTCGACGGCTTATCTTCGCGCTCCGCCACAGGCTCACAGCAATCCAATCAGGCTTTGAGGGTTGAACCCTACAGTCAGTATTTACGTCACACAAACGTCAGACTAATTTTGGCCTCGATCCATGGTATGTAAAGATATCCGTGCCGCCGCATATCTGTCTGCATGTGAGAAACCTTGAGCTTATCACATATCACATGGTATGACTGGTGCGGCAATGGGAGAATTGGCGTCATGCATTGGGGTTGTCAGATTTTATACTGTCGTAGACAGTCAATTATGTGAGCCAACTGATATCTTGTCAATTCCGGCTGGTCTGTGAAAGTGACCAGATTATTCGTTTGATCTACCCGGCCAGTTAATTTATTGATTCTCCGACTATTCGGCCTGTTCGGCATAACTCGCCGCACGCGGCTGCAATGCTTACTCAGTGATCATGTCCGTGCATTCATGTCCACTACGTCATGCAGCCTGTGTATCCAAAGCTGAGCTGATGTAGTATGTCATACAAAGTCTTAATTGTTCCTGCTGTCTTGTCCGACCGGGAGATTATGATCACCAGAAACAAAATGCTTTTCCTAAACTGCAGGCTAGAATTTATCTAAGCAGTAGCAACATGTGTGCCATGGGGCTGCTGTCAACGGTACAATGATTGAATGCCGTATTCCGAATCCTAGCGATGTGTGTCCTTGTGTGTCCATGTTGAAAACGCACGACTGGAGGTCCGGAGCATGATCTGCGAAACAAGGCGAGGCGAAAACTCAAACCAGGGCCAAGCTTAATTTCTTTTTTTTTGCCATCAGAGCTCTTAAACACCTGTGGAATAGAGACGTCAAAGGCTGGCCGCTGGCACTTGACGCAGGGATGTGACTTTGAAGTACCACATGATGCAGCCTGCCCTCACTGATAACTCGCGTGGAATATTATATGACAGAAATGAATAGATATGCATGAGAACACGATTGTACTTACGTTACGATATGGCACCAAAAAAAGACACATATTTTGTTGATGTTCTAGAATGCGCTGCATATCACCTTTCACCTTGCTTGACAAGGTCTTCCAGCGTTGGCTTCGTATGCAAATCGTCCACACGACCAAATAGACGTTAAAAATCAAAATAACAATAATTGTTACTGTTAGTAAAGTACGCGATAACTTGAAGAATTACCCCGGCCTATCTCTCTCTCGCTCTCTACATCGATAGGGTTTCACGTCAGGGATTTTCCTGTCCCTTCGTAACGTGGCGTGTTTGAGTTCGTGAAACATGAATTTCACGCCAGCAATATCATCGCAAGCAATGTCTTTGGCGGCAGCGCCGCCCACTTGAGGTCAAAAATCACTTGACTTGCACCGTACACCTCATCGGTATTGCTGGCGGGCCACGCTAACCCAGCATGAACCTTAGATTTCCCTGCTGCCGCATGCGCATTGGTAACTGGTCAGAACTCATGAATTGATACAGCTAGCTGCAAATTGATGAGCCGTTTCACCCTACACCCAACTAAGTATTTTTGTTTAGTCACAAATAAGAATAAACACTCCTGGGGGGGTAATGTTATGACCCCACTGAGGTTCTAGCGCTTGCAAAGCGGCATGGTATCCTCACCGTTGAACCACGGCACAATTGCAAGTGCCATCTTTTTCAGCGCTTTCAATCTCCTCCTCGACTTTGACCGCAACCGAGTCAGTTGACGTGGGCTCATCATCACCGTCAGGATTTCTGCACTTCTAATCAGCGCTTGGGACCTCTTCTAAGGTTATCTGCTCGACAGCACCTGTGGACCTCGAACATTGATGGATTCGTGATTAGATCATGGACTAATAATAATCCAGACATCTCATTCAGCTGAGCAGACAAACTATGAATATGTTGGTGAGTCACGATGCCCACATTACACCACGCTGGCAAGAATTGTGGATCCTCAGATCTAACAACTCGACACTCCAATCAACTTATCCTCATTTATCGAGCGCTAGCGCTGTGTATAAACAACGTTTTGCAGTTGAACGGCTGTAAACTGCCCTCGATATCACCATTATTAAATTAAATTAAGATTCAAGTTCCCTTTCCCACCATTCGCCGCATCCGGTTCGCAAAGCTCTGTGGCGATCTGATCGGTCTGCCGGGCTCGAAACAAAACTCCCATGTGTTTCGTTGCGCTATTCCTAAGGGCAGGACGCTGTTTCGTTATGTTTCTCTCACGACCCTTACCGCTTTGGTCTACTTGTTGCCTCAGGGTCAGAAAATGTCCTTTGATCTCTGACACGTTACCTGAAAGTGCTAATATGTTTGCAGAGAAAGAATGGAAGTGTGAGTTTTGATGTAACGGGTGGCCCTTGCCATACATAAGGGTGCTACTTCCATAGCCCTGTCTGTTAATTCACCCCACATGTTTTCTCTATCCCCCCATCGTCGAGACTGGTGAGCCCTTTCGATATTTTCTGTACGACCACTCACTCGTAGCATCCAGTGCTGCAAAGCAGCAGGAGCGTCGGCAACAGCTTGATGCCCTTCCAGCATCCTTCTCGGGGAGTTGCACCGAAGAAGACAACAAAATTCTCGATTACTCGTTGCGTGAACTTGTACGGCGCCATGAGGCTGGCACCCTGTCCACGTCAGCGATATTGGAAGCCTACGGGAAGAAAGTCGTGTCGGCTCAGAAAGCGACCAACTGCTTAGCTGCTGTCACGTTACAGGGGTCCACGACCTCGAAGCCACCGAGATCCCCCGCGCCTAGCGACCGCAAGTCAGGCACTCATGAATCCACTCACCTGTTGTCCGGTGCCGTTGTCAGCATCAAGGACTGCATCGACATCGAGGGTTATGATACGACGATGGGCTATTCGTCGAGAGTAAATAAGCCCGCGTCTTCCTCTGCTGCTATCGTCCACCTTTTACAAGATGCCGGGGCGATCATACACGCGAAAACGACGGTACCCCCTGGACTTATTGGACTCGAGACTTCCTCGGACCTCTTTGGTCGCACGAGTAACCCATACAACGCCGCCTTTGTGAGTGGCGCTTCGACGGGTGGCGGTGCCGCTCTTTTGGCCAGTCGAGGTAGCCTCATCGAGATTAGTACCGATCTCGGGGGAAGCGTCCGATGGCCAGCGCATTGCTGCGGTATATATGGTATGCGATCGTCCATTGGCAGGTTTCCAAGCTTGGGTGCGTTGCCGCCACTGCCTGGTCAGGAATTTGTTGGCACTTCGTGTTCGCCGATGGCAAGACGCTTGGATGACTTGGAAGAATTCTGGAAGCGGGTCATGTACATGAATCCATGGAATTATGATCACACGGTGAGGGTGATAGTGCCTGCCAAGGGTGCGCTGACATCAGATGCTGTGGCAGTGCATCCCATTACCTTGGAGGCAAATTGACTTCCAAGACAAGAAATTACGATGGGGGGTCGTATGGGAAGATGGTGCGTGTGAGTTTTTCATTACTGTCGGGATCATGATTTTTTTTTGGTAGGTATCATACCACCGACCCCAGCCTGCCGTCGAGCTTTGGAATGGGTTTCGGATGCATTGAGGAAAAAAGGGCACGAGGTCGTCGACTTGTGAGTGTTTTGAATCTATCTCATGCAATGCGTGAGCTATGTAACATAAAAACGTCGCCAGCACCCCACCATCCATTGCAGAGGGCTTCGGCATCGGCTTGCAATTGTGTTTCTCTGACGCAGGTGAGTATCGCGCTCCTGCCTATTTCGCATGATTCTGATCCCGTCAAAGGTGCCGGAATTTTCAATCCCTTGCGTAAAGATGAGAAGGTGGACCCTATCATGAGCGGCTCCAGGTCCCTCCTGGAGATGCCATTGTTCATCAAGAAGATAATCGCTATGCTTACTCGCCACCTTACGGGTGATGAAATCTGGGCATCTTTGATTGAGAAGTTGCACGCCAAGACAGCGTCCGAAGAGCGGGCACTCGTCGTCGCTCGGGATGAATATCGAGACCGATGGCACGACGCCTGGGAGGCGGAGGGCTTGGACTTTGTCCTCACTGTGCCTCATCCTTTGCCCGCCATACCAACAGGGACAGCGGCGAAGGTCACGTTGATCTCCTCTGCGTTGGGTATGATATGTAACATCGTGTGTACCGGCGCTTTGCTTCCGTCGCTCGGTATGACTGACCGTGTGACCTCACACAGGTCGACTACGTTGCCGGGGTTCTTCCGGTGACATATGTGAACAGAGAATCGGACGCGCTACCCGAAAATTTCCAGAAGAGTCAGGAATACAAACGGATGTATGTATCTGCCAAAGGCGCGTACGCCGTCTATGATGCAGCAGCGATGCATGGGTTACCCGTAGGCGTACAAGTGATCGGGCGCCGGTTTGAAGAAGAACGAGTTTTGCAAGCGATGGAGGTTGTCGAACATGCGCTCGAGGAATGTGGCAGGAAGTTCATGCCCAGGGTGTTCTGATCGCACTGTTTCACCATCTTATCGAATTAATTTGAATGATGACGAAAAAAAATATTGAAATAGTACTATTCCCATGATGTTAATAGTAGTCCTTCTTGAAGCTTGATGATTGTGTCACCGTATGTTGTTTATATCATGATCCCGAATGTACGATACGCTGCTAGTTGTACAATGTCGCAGTCGGTTTATAGGTGTAGGTCCAAGAAAAAATAGTTCTTTCATTTGTCGCACCAACATCTTTTTTTTTTTTTTTTGTATCCTCGTTTATAGTCCGTCGGGGAGTATCCCCATGGTAGACTGTACATGCGGAGTAGCTAGGTAATCGGAGAGCCGTTTGTGTTTGGGGACTAAGGTATTGGCTCCGAGTCCCCGGGGGGTGGAGCGGTTGGAGTGCATGGGTTCCTAAGTAGACTATGTAAGGGGATCTTGATCGCGAATAGTGTGGGGGTGAGGTGGTAATGGGTATTAGGTAGGGGGGGTATTGGTTCATGGGGGTTCTACTTGAGGGAGGTCGTTGTAGGGGGAGTGCAGTGCATTGTGGGTGCAGTTTACTTGTTTTGGTCCCGCAGTGTTACGGTCGTAACAGGTTACACAAGTAACTTCTCTGATCTTATCTTATCGGAATCACGTGACTTGGATCACGTGACATCCCGTTTCTTTCCACGCTCACGTGACTAGATCACGCGACCTTCACCCCATGCAATCACATCGTTTATCCAGGACATTCATCAAACACGGACACTTGGTCTGGTAGAGTAGACTGTTCCTAAATTATCCCCCTTATAGTTAT
>JBBPMQ010000509.1:0-16239 GCA_038090375.1 Boletus rubroflammeus | reverse complement strand
GTGGGGAGTACGTGAGGATAGTGGTCAACGACGCGGTGCAACCGCTGGAGTTTTGTGGTGGAAACGAGGATGGGTTGTGTGCGCTGAGCGCATTCGTGGAGAGTCAGGGGTATGCTCGGAGTAACGGAGACGGTGACTGGGAGAGATGTTTTTCTTGACGCTAATTAGAGTAGTATATACGATGTGTCTATAAACACAAGCCGGCTGCCCCATGAGTTGTTCAGTACATCTGGACCATCGTGATATCTTGGTCCATCAGTCCAAAAACAAGGTAGTTCGATGTGTCATGGTCCTTTCAACCCGAATGATATATTTCAACCGTTGCCCCACGCAAACTATTCTCCGCGTCAAAGGCTAGTCTGGTGACCAGCCCGTCTATGAGGTTGGCGCGTGGAGAGGCAAACCGTCGATACTCTGCACATGTAGGATCAGGGACAACATGAGGACATGACTTACCTTTGGCGTGAGGAACTTGTACAGTTGTAGTCCTGGAGATGACATCAAAATACTGTCATGCCCAGATCTACAAATGTAGAGAGCACTCGGATAAGAGTATTGTCCTCACGAAGAGGACAGAAAGAAAAAAAAGGAAACCACGACAATCCGAGAGTAGTCTGAATCGTATCGCGAGCCACGAAGTGAACTAAAGGATGGTGGTCCTTTCCAAGACGACAATGCAGCTCGTCTCCTCGTACGGCATACAATGGTCATTTCCGTGAATGAAACCAACATTGTAACACTGGGGAACCAGCGGAAAGGGCAACACGGCTAGGGTCCATGGCAGGCTGGAGATCATGCACCAAAGGACAAGGGTGAAGTGGATACATCAGAGGGTGACAAGTGAACGACTTGGGTCACGTAGGGGAGTTCTAGATGTGAAGGCGTAGAGGCCATAGAGCTGTATTCCCATAAGCAGTTGGGTAGCAGAGACGCATGTCTGGCTGCGTTGCTCCTCTTTTGATCAAGTAGAGGACGTGTCTGAAAACCCCGTTACAGTTACATCGCAAGAACATAAACTGCAAACCACGTTGTGCGTCCGAGAACACAATCGCCGCGATAGAGAGCACTGAATTGAGTACCATGGAAAGGAGCCATCCACCCAGTCACCGCGACGCTTCTCAAAGTTGACCATTGCGAGGCTGGCAACTGCGTTTCTGGTACGTCGCTCAGTCCATTAGGACTGGTCCCGGCTAGAGACAATCGAGGAAGGGTGCGTCGACGGGCTTTTATATCGGAGGCTGAGTATATGCCGAGAGTCTAAGAGACAGGGGCTATACCACGTGACGGGGAGATGACGTGTCAGAGCGTTCAAGGCATGTACAGTTGATATACTCATAATGCATAAAATCCATCATAATGCATATTAGGATTTCGTACACTCTCGGCAAAAAATAACCATGTTTTATTAGCTCCATCATAATGCATAGTAGTATGCATTATGAGCATATCAACTGTACTTAGTAGTTGTATCTTTACCTGTCGATGAATAGTAGTGAATAACGTGTATGAGTCAGTCCCACGTAGTATGATCGATTTTCCAGGCTCGTCGACTTGTCCATTATTCTAATAGGGCTGCTCATGTCGGGACAGGTTAGATCGCTGTGATGGGATGGGATGGGATGGGATGGGGGTTTGACGAGGGGTGCGGGTGCTGGACTGGGAAGATGCGATGGTCATGGTCCTAGAGGCATACACGACGAACCACGGTACAGGAATGACTTACTACCAGCCCCTGTAAGGATCCAAGTTGCATCCACTTTTGCGTGTAAATCGCGGTCCAGTTGACCATTGAACGTCCAGACAAACTTGGATTGGTATTGGTATTCATACTTAGCCTGACCTGAAAACCTTTGAATAAATCGAACAATAGATAATAGGTGCATGAGATGGATAATCATCTGATACGGTAAGATCGCAGCATCCTTTTTGATGGTGAGGGGGTATCGCATGGATCACAATTTGGCATCACGTTTCTTGGGGAAGGTCTGCTCGGGGTTTTGGCCATCCCCGCCTTTACCGATGTACTTCTTCATCTCCTCCAAGCCTCTCTGCGTGCCTTCCTGTCCTCTCTCTATACCCTGATCTCTCCCCTCGCCATCATCCACGTGACCCTTCCCTCTCTTGATTCCTTCCTTACCGACTTTGATACCGCCCTTCAAACCCTCCTGACCCTCTTTGGGGATCATGGCAAACAGTGCCCTGTGATCACGTTCGCCGTCCTCGTTGCGAGCCTCCTCGATTTGCTTCTTTACCTGTTCCACGATCTTCGGGTATGCCTTCCTCGCTTTGGCAAGCTTCTTCTCGTCACCCTTGACCTCCTTCATCCGTTCGTTCACCATATCTCGCGTCTTGTCGAGGAACTCCCCGAGTTTGGCCATATCGGGAATCGCATCTTGACATTCCTCCCCACGCTCTCTGCGCTCCTCGCCCTTCTCCTCCGCCTGTTCCTTGCGCTCACGCGCCTGCTTCTTGTACTCCTCGATTTTAGCATCAAGTCCCTCCAAGCCCTCTCCATTCCCGCTATGAACTTGGTCCTGAACCCGCTTCTTGATCTCCTCGATACGCTTCTGCACACCTTCGCTGCCGGGTTTTCTGTCCAGAGGGGCCGGACGCGAGCTGGAGCTGGATCCCCTTCTTTTGCCAGCTGCAGCGTTGGCCTGGGTAGAGACGTCCGCAGCGTTGTCACCATCCATGAGCTTCTTCCATTCCATCCCGATCTTCTCCCACTCGATCGTCCGCGCAGCGTTAGCCGCAATAGGCGGACGAAGCAACCGAGCGGCCGTCTTGTTCGCGTCGATGCCCTCCTGACCGCACGCGATGCGGAGGGGGTTCGCGGGGGTGAGGAGTGCATATGCAATCTGCTGCGCGGGCGTGGGCGCATTGGGAGGCTGAACCTCGAACTTGGGCGTCCGTCCATATCCGATGGTCGCTGTCTTGATGAGGATAGCCCTGTGTGCGGTGTATGAGTCTCTAACCCCCCCTCTTTATATATATAATATATATATTCGATGCGTGCCATAATGCGTGAGAGACTGACGCTGTGAGTCCGAACACGGGCTTGATGCCCTCTTCCTCCCGGCCAGTGAGGAACCTGTGCAAGCGAACCGTACCGCCGTCGCTCCAGGGAAGGTCCATGAACGTGTGATAAGGATTATTCGGGTCTGCCGTGCGACCGCCCGATAGGTAGGGCGTCGACGAAAGGAACGAGATCAACGGCTGCGCGAATATCGACGTCACTTCGGAAGAGTTCAGGTTAGGCTGTGATTCATAAGGAAGCTAGTCAATACGGAACACCAAGGTACTAGTACACGAGACAACACACCTGTAAGCCGTAATCGAGGATGAGGACGACCACCCTGGCGGACGGCGACTAGCAGTGAGCACCCGAGATAGTAGCCCAAGACCCCGAGCGACGGAGAATAAATCCCAAACACGCACGGTGTGACCAATATATCGCCCTTTGTCAAGTGTGGCTCCATCACGCACAACAGCGGTACTCTCTCCCTGTCCCGAGGTAGCCCGATCTAAGCTCCAATTTCGTCCCGTCAGTCCCTTTTGAAGGAAACCGATTGGCATACCTCCTCGAAAGCTTCGCGTCTCTGTGGAATGCGCATAGATCACCACGTCAACGAAACGAAAAACAAAAACAAAAACAAAAACGGGCACACAACTCACAGCCGCATCTTCCACCGTCACATCCTGCGCGTCGATCTTGCCCCCCGGCAACGCCGTATCACCCGCAAACGACTTGAGCGCGTCCGAGCGTCTATTCAAAAAGTCACCCCACGCCGTCAGCTTTCACGAAAAAAAAAACGCGACGGAGGAGGACGCACCTACTGAGAACCACGTACAAATCCCCCGACCGTCCCACAAACAACGGTACGAGCACAGCAGCGCTCGGTCCCCTCGGAAACCGCGCACGCGTGCGTACCGCGCGGTAGTTGAGCAAATTGGTGACACATCTAGGCGAGCGAGTCAGATTTTCAATGACGTGGGACTCCGAGTCAGACATGCGAAACGTACCCCTTGGTTTCCTCTTTCACACCCGTCAACGTCTCTAAATGAGTTAAAATTCGCCCGGTCTCTGGGTATGGATACTTCATGAAATCACCCGCTCGAGCTTGGGGTGGAACAGAGGGGCGAGGCGGTACATTGTCCGAAGGCATCTGAAACATCGTGCACGAACCAGTTGTGTTAGCAACGGGTGGAGTTGGGAGGAGAAATCGCAACACGAACCTCTCGCACTTTATGTTTAACCAGACCTTGATTGAAGCGCTGCACCATGCAACTCGGATCAAGCAACCCGATTCAGAGACATCACAACAAAGGCAACAGATTCAAGGGCTGACATATTGATCCACCATCTTGACAGCAATCGAATAAAGAAACAGAAAACACTACTAGCTTATAAATTTACGATTCTAACTAGACCATCTATTCCGTCCAAATTTTTCTACTTTGCGCGACGACATGCAAAAGTGAGGGAGCTCGATAATGAGAGTGACACAGTCCAAAAGACGAAAAAAAAGAACTTTTCAAGAAAGTGAGATACAACGACGACTATGAATGCGAGGTGTGGGGGGCCGCATGGGCGAGTTATGACATATGATAGGCAAAAAGCGGTTGTCCGTGGGTGATGATGGATGATGATGACGAACAACCAACACAATGCATGAAACCAAACGACGAGACGAGGGGAAAATAAAATCGGTTTACGACTGTGATAATATCTTGTCGATCGACTCGTTCAAAAAGTCTTTGCGTGACGTCAAGTCAGCTTTGGGGAATCTGGCCATGATCGCTTCACGTGTGGTCCTGCGAGCAGATGAGTTGAGAGCGAAACATGAATGAACCAACGCAGACTCACTTCTTCGTCACCGTCATCAAATCCTGCGTACTCAGATAATTTCTCAACGCATTGAACACATCCTCGTCCGTCGGATTCGGGTTCAAACTCGGCCCCGCGAACGCATTCATGGACGTTGCCAGCGAATAGGTCGACATCCGCGGATCTCCAACGCCACCAATCGGACCAGGCAATGGCAACCCAAACCCACCCGTCTGCGACCCATTCCCAGTGAACATGTTCATGTTCATACCTCCCATAGTCATCATCGTCGCACGCGGATCCACCATCCCATACACGCTCCCCGTGTGCTGATACCCAAGCGGCCCCATCATCCCCATCGTCCCACCAAACTCGGAACCCGCTGCACTTCCAGGTCCAGGCGCAAACGGCACAAACGGCATAGGAGGCAGCCCAAACTGTGACATGGGAGGTTGGCGGCCTTCGTACATGGAACCTTGTCGAGAACCAGCGTGACTATGATGCGAAGCCGTCCCTCGGAAGTTGACCGTCGAGTTGTTCATCGCATTCGTGTCTCGGTAGTAATCACCCCCATTCGACGGGTGTGGCGAACCTTGTCGGGATGGCAAGAACCGTGGTTGCGAACGAGCCTTGCTGATCCCCGTCTCGTCCGAGTGACGCGAAGCACCTTCCCATGCTTCTGTTTCGTACTCTGTGTAGGCGAACGTGAGCGACCAAGCACAAACGAATCCACACAGATGACCCACCGCTAAACTTCTTGAGTGGGATCATCGACTCATCGAACCGCTCGTCGTCATTCATAACCACCTTCTTGCTCCCTCCATCACCAATCACGACACGTGTGTTCCCCCACGAGAAGTCATCCATGCACCAGAAGGAGTATATCGGCAGGAAGAAACTGTACACCGGATATCTGATCCTCACAGCGTCAGTCATCCGAGTAAATGCGAGATAAGCACAAACGACGCACGAAAGGAGATAGACGACCATCCAGCCCACGAGCATAAACTCTCGTTTGATGATGAAGATCAATGCCTGCAACGTTGAAGTCAGCTCCTCACACATACCCTACCAACTTGCAAAGGTACCTGCAACCCATATGTCACGCCCAACATGATAATCGAGATCAACGGCAAAGAACTACTCCCAGTGGCAACCGCGACGATCAGATATGCAAGCTATGAAAACATCGTCAACACATGCCAAGCCATCCCACATCAGCCCACTCACATAAACGACGGTTGCCGGAAGAATCTACATCAACGACGTCAGTAACATTCCGCAGAGAGGGAAAGAAAACACGTACGATCGTCCCCAACAAATCAATAAACACGAAAAACCGCATCGAAAAACAACAAAACCCGCACAACTCGGGCAGCATCACCAACTCCAACAAGTTATGCACAGTCGAGTTGATCCACCGACGTCGCTGAGAGAACAAAACCCGCCACGACTCGGGCGCCATCGTATGCGCCACCGCATCGGGAATGAACTTGGTTTTAAAGGTCGGGAAATGTTTCAAGAGGAGCGTGGTGAGGAAACGGTCTTCACCGAGCGAGAAAAGATTCTTCTTGTGAAGCGTGTCGACGTTGCATTCAGCGTATTCGTCAATGATCCGGTTGGAGATGATGATCGGGCGACCCTTATCAGCTGTGCGGACACGATAAAGCGAGAAACATCCAGGCAGACAGGAAACGGAACCAAAGAGGGACTCGAATGCCTTGGAAAGGTGGTGAGAAATGTAGTATTCGTAAACCTGAATCATCGTCCACCACGAGCCTTCTTCGTTGGATAGTTTTGTTTCACCACAGATACCGATGATGCTCGAATCGTCCGCAGCCGACGCGACCAAACGGTTGAGCGACTCAGGTGTGACCGTCTTTTGGTACCCGTCAGTCCTCAGTTTACTACATCCAGAATGAGATCACGAACCGTATCCGCATCGACCGTAAAGATGTACTCGTAAAACGTTGGGTCGATCCCGATCACGTTCCGCATCTGATGAAAAATTTCGAGTTCCAGCGGGGACATGGGCGCATCAAAGTGTACACGGTTGAGGTAGTGCAGGAGCAGAATCTGGCTGTCTCGTTTGCCACGATTGCCAGGTTTGGACCGCTCTGTGGGCTTGCCAACCTTGACGACGACCATATAACTACGACGCACCCGACATCAACACCCACACTTGCGCACTGACGAAAAATGCTCGACTCACGGAACGACGTGCCCCTCGAACTCGTACAATCCTGAGTACACCTTGCCATAATTAATCTGTTTCGAACCCTCGCCGATCGACCGGAACATCAAGGGTTCGGGATCAACCTTTGGATCGATACCCAAAATATCCAACACGATCCTCGGCGTCGTCCGGTCGTTCCCGCTACCAATGATATTGCCATCACAGATGATGAAGAGCAGCTTGCGCTTGTCGTCGTAGTGGAGCGCCGCGAGCGAGTCGATCGTTCGTCGGAGGGAGTCTTCGCCTTCGGTATAACACGGGATCTGGCACAGCACAAACTTGTCAAGCATTTCAGGCGAGCGCTTGCCGGTCAGCTGGAGCGCAGCAAGGACTAACGTGAATGTGAGTATCCCCTCAAGCCAGACACGCGCACGGAAGACTCACACTTGAGCGCAATCGACGCACACAGGATTCCGGTGAAGACGAGCAGAAGATAACTCTGTACCGTGCACCGGGGCGTCATCCGAAAATCGACCTCGCCTAGGTAAAACATACTCTTGATGCAGTTCACGTTCTCCGTCGCCGTCTGCGCGTCCAGACCTGCGATGACCTTGTTCAGGTTATTGGAGATATCTTGTCCAGCTTGTTGCTTGAACACGTCGGTGATGCCTGTGTTCAGGAATTGATAGGGGGTGTTCGTAGCGCCCTGGTTGAGCGTGAGAGTGTTGACGTAGTCCGACAGGTCATACACGCCGCCGTCCCAGATGGCCCAAATTCTGTCGTGTGCATGGTCAATTAAAGCACGGCGACAAGACCGCGCTGACGCCTACCTCTGAATGTTTGAATCCATCGCCTGCGTATAAACAGTATTGGGATCCCATACTAACGCCCCCTTCCGATACTCATTGATCTTCGGCAAAAATGTCGATGTATACCAGTTCGCGTTGTCCAACACCGTCCCCTGCGCCGCCTGCGTCGCTCCGGACTTATGCAACGCGTTCGGCACGATCGGCGTGAAATTCTTCGCGGTGAGCTCCAATGACCCTTGCGAAACCAAACCTGGACAGGCGAGCAGGAGGGGTTGTGGGAAATATCCCGTCAGATCCTGTCCTACAAGGAGGGACAGGTCTGCAGCCGAGTTGGACACAATGCCGACGATATCGCTGTGGTCCCCGTGGATAAAGTTGGAGAGGTCGTACACCCACCCCTGCACCGATACCCACCAATCGGTATTCCCGGTGTGTTGCGATACTTCGTTCGAGTCCCAGACTTTGTCAAAGTTGGGACAGAGAAGCCGACCAAATTCGACGATGTAGAAGATGACGACCGAGTTCATGAGGAGGATTAAGAAGCAGATGGTCACTTTCTCCCGCCAGGCGAGGCGGACATCCGGGCGTTTCATCCGTCCGATATAGTGCAGCACAAAGGAGGGCATCAAACCGGTTAATAACCAGACGAAGAAGAGCCACCATCGTCGTGTGCCGCTCGTGGGTATTTCCTCAACAGCGGCGGGTGCGGCATTGATGGCAATAGTGCCTTCCTTGGAAGGGTAAGGAGGTGAACCACCAGGGCTCCCTCCTTTCTTCTCCCAGTCCGATCCCCAACCATCCTCAGGGTCAGTGAATGCCGGCGTACGGATGTTTGGTGATGGCAACCCGCTGACGCCATACGGAATGTTTTGATTCGGGTCCTGGTATCTCGACCCATGGCTGCCAACGCGAGCAATGAGTAGATTATCACGACTCTCATTATCAAGCATGTCGTGCCCGTGTGTGTCGGTGTATGTATACTCCGTCGCATCGTCTCCAATTGCGCTTTCATCGTCTTCGACGGCATCGGGAGCCAACCGCTTCTGTTCCTTCTCAGCCGCACGAACGCCGTCCTCGACCGTCTTCCACGCGTTATACGATAACCAGATCGAGCGGTGACCGGCAACGTAATCAGTACCATCCTTCCAACCGTTCGAAGCGGCACATTGCCGGATACGCTGCACATCTGAACCACGCATCGTCGGGACGTACCGTTCGCAGAACGCACTCTGCTCCAAGTCGGTGACGAATTCAACACTGCGACGCGCGACCATTTCAGGGATGAGGAGAGACTTTATCTGAGCTTTGACGCGACGTTTGTCAAAGGAGTTGGGCGAGTTGGAATCATTAGGACGAATACAGGAGATCGTCCAAAGACGTGTCCGGTCGAAGGAGGCGAAAATTTCGGAGAGGGCGTAGTTGAGTTGGGTTGAAACAGTGTATATCTTGGCGAGATCCAGAGGTGGATGCTCCTCATGTGGCAGTGGTGCAGAGCCATCTGGGGACGCGATACGTGTCGGCTGACGAAGTGGACGCGACGAGACCTGCGCCTGGACAATGGAGGTTTCATCCTTCGAGTGCTTCTCAGCAGCCAACGAAGGACCGGAGAGCAACTTCGCCACGAAAGCATCCGAGGAGTTGCGGAGCAACGACACGAATGCCGAGTCGAGGATATCGGAGTCCCTTTCGATAAAGGACGAAATGTCGTACGAACAACTCCCCGCGTAGTGGTTAATACCAAACAGGTTCCTGTCGTTCTCGCCTCCTTGACTGGGGCTTGCCACAAACGAAGCATGAACGCCATATTTGGACACAAGATCCTGATGGAGTTCGTCTGCCTTCTTGTCGCCCGCCTTTCCCGATTTGTATGATGAACATGCTTTGCTCAAGATGCCAAGCATCCCCGCAGGCTTCCGTGTCGCACGCTCGCTCAGCTGAGCACCACGAAGAAGCTCGATGACAGCCGAGTTATCCACGGTGGCGATGGCTGGAAGAGAGATCCCATCACCAACGATGTGACCATTATAGCCGACGCCGTCCTCGAATGCGTTGCGCAAGACGTAAGACTGGACGAACTCGTCCGAGAAGTTGATGCAAAACTCATCAAACCTGTTTTGGCCAAAGGCGGAAATGAGGGGTGCAGTTCCCGTGAACATCATGGAACCGGTACCCGTGGGACCGCGAGTCTGGAAACCGGGAGAGTCAAAGAGAATCAGCTGGGTTGTGGGAAGGGCATCGCGGTTTGCAGAGGCAATCTTGTGATTCGCGGTCTCGACGACATAAGCAAAAAGGATGGCGTAGAGATCGCGCATGAGTGAATCACGTTGGATCGCACTTTGCTCGACGCTGAGAAGGACTGTATAGAGTTCTTTGCGAACATAGTTGGTCTTGTTCGTCAACGTCTGCGCAAGATCATCCGGCGCGACACCGAGGAGGCGTGCGACATGCTCGAGGACGGGAATATTGGTGACGTACGCGGAAACATCCTTGGCATCAGCCTCTGTGAACCGAATGTTGCTCAAGAGGAGGATAGCAACAAGGATAGTGAAAATAGAAGAGAGATGTTTCGGCTTGAATCCGAGTGTGCGCATAGCAACGCGCACGTCCTCCATGGCGATAGCATCATCACTGAAGGGCCCGTTAGGTAGGCGGTAACAGCCCGAGGAGGCCAACAGAGCATATTCAGAGGGGTCTTCAATGCTGAAGTAATCGCGCTCCTGTGGAACGGCACCGGACAAGAACTGGTAAAAGATATGGAACGTGCGTTCCTCGTGGGCGAGCCGAGTGAGTCTAGATTTGTCGAGAGCAAAGGCGAGCACTTTAGCGGATTCGATGCGGCCGCGATCATTGAAATGAAGTTCGAGATAACGACTGTGCCGTGATGCATTTGGGTTTGAGACGGTTTTTGCGTTTCCAAACGCGTCAAGGAGGGTGTGGAGCGCTTTGACTTGGCTCGCTATTCTGAGTTCCTTCTTGGAGTGGGAAGAAAGACGCAAAACCTGGTCTACAAGGAGACGTAAGCTGGAAGTCTTTCCTGAGCCGGTGATACCGCTAGAGGGGAGAGGGTCAGAAGACGTAAAATACACGACCGAGAGGAGAGACGCACCGAGTGATGACGGACTGGGACTGTTTAGTGCGACGCATGAGCAAGTAAATCTGAGCAGCGAGTTCATAGAGATGGGGCTGGAGGAGGGTTGCACTAGCGAGAGACAGGGCGGTTTCCTTGTAGCACCGTTCTTCATATTCTCTGGCATTGTTGTCGTTAACGTTTGCGAGAGCTTTGAAGGGATTTACGACGAGCAGATTCGTTGTGCCTATTCTAGAGTAGGGTAAATCAGAGCGAAAGCGAGTATTGAGGACGGCGAGGATGGCGTCGTCGGAGGGGTAGACGGTGGCGGACTGGGAGGTGAATACGAGGTGGAGGAGGTCGCCGGTGTTGACGGCGTGGGTGGAGAGAGAGGAGGAGGAGGCCATTTGCGGCCGATGAAAGAACGTCAAAGGAAAGAGCGGACGAGGAAAGAAAGAGAGAAAAAGCGTCGACAGCGGGGTGACGTTAGTAGCGAACTCGACTGGCACCCTGCTCAGAATTTCACGTAATCCACCGTGGCAACCCTCTTAGAACTGGGCCGGATCAATGGAAATCACAACCCGTTGGAACGACAAGTTCAACTTTTATACCTGCTTCAACGAGTTCCGGCCGGCAGAGGCAGATATCCCACTCTCGGGTTGAGTGAAGAACCCCACAGTGTGCAGCTCGTACTAGTGACCCAACACCTCTTCCCACCCGCACCTTTTTCTCTCTCTCTCGAACGTACTGGTCCCACCCAAGCTGTGTAAACTCTCGCCCCTCAGGAAAAACCCTTGCTCTAAGATCACTTTGCTTAGTCATGACTTGGTAGCCTGTGAGCATACTATGAATTTCTTTGTTTGCCTGTAAATACGTGAATATGGCAATGAAATGTCATAAATTCATCATGCTCACGTTGTCACACTCCTTCTGCAGATCCACGAAAAACGAGGCACGAATAGAGCTTCCAATTTAATTTTGCACATGTCTTTGTATCAATTGAGCTCCTTGCAAAGGCATTCGAAAACGGCTGCAAAAAATCTATAGCACTGGACACTATATTCATGTTCAGTCACGGTGTAAGGATATCTGCAGGTACGTGATCGCGATAAGGATATCCGCATCTGTCGGCTGGGTGTCGAATGTTCACATATAACACACAAACACCCTTCGTGGCGAGCTGCAGAAAGAGTGTATGCTAACTCAGTTGTCAGACATAGCAACGAAACTCACCTCGAACGTTAAACGTGTCTTTCCGGTACCGGAGCTCTGAACTATGGAGCAAAACCTGCCATAGTATGACGACCTCGCCAGCAATGCCGCATCATTTTGCTGGAGATAGTCATGGAACGCGTCGACAGCTTCACCTCGATAAGTGGCGGTCAATGCTTCCTTCAGTGCGTCCAATTGAATTTCTGAAATGCATCCTGTGTATTGTGCATAAGCATAAATTTATCTTATCCTCACAGCGTCAGTCATCCGAGTAAATGCGAGATAAGCAGAAATGACGCACGAAAGGAGAGAGATGACCATCCAATCCACGAGCATCAAACTCTCGTTTGATCATGAATGTCAACGCCCACGACATTGCAGTCAGCTCGTCCCAAACATCTCACTGAGTCGCAATGGGGGAATGGAGAGATGGAGGAAGTAGATGAGGCGGGAGTTACGAAACAGTCAAGTGACGATGATGAAAGGGGGATAGAGACGGCGGTCAGGTTTGGAGAAAGAAGGGGGAATGGAAAGAGGGAGAAAGTAGATGAGGAAAGATTCAGAGTGACAAAACGGAGTCGTTAGTGTAGCCATAACCACCGGGCACCTTGTGCTCTGCAGCGTGGGTCTAAAATGGCCCCACCTGAAGAAGCGACGTTGCGTTGAGGTCAACGACACTAGCCATTGGAGTAGCTGGACGAGAAGGCAACGCAACGCTGCATTGACATCAAGTTAAGTAGTATGACGAGAAGGAAGTGCAGGAGGACACCAAGACGGCCGCTCGGCTGCTTCGTCCGGCTATAGCGGCCAACGCTACGCAGACGATCGAGTGGGAGAAGACTGGGATGATGGACGGCGACTGCAATGCGGCGGACGTCTCTACCCGAGTCAACGCCGCAGTTGGCAAAGGAAGTCACTTGGGCTCGCGCCCGCCCCCCAAGCTGCAGCGAATGTGTGCAGAAGCGTATGAAGGAGATCAAGAAGCGGGTTCAGGACCAAGTTCATGAGAGGGCATGGAATGGCTCAATACCAAGATCGAGGAGTACAAGGAGCAGGCGCGTAAACGCATGTCGTGAGCGTCCATCGTGAAGTTGGCATTCGCGGAACCGAAGGGACCACATCTTGACCGTCCGATCGAGACAGGCGCATGCAAACGTGTTGGCATCTTTGGGGTTAGACATGATATGCATGATGTAGTGCGTGTCGCACTCATGTACCTATCAACCCAAGAAAGAAAAAAAACACGGCATTCGCATCCACATACACACATGACAGCATTCGTACGATGAAAAAGGAGAAGACACACCTGGATGCACTTCCACTGCTAATCCCGATCCCAGGCCATGATTGCCATATCGTCGCTGCCCCCTCGCCGCCAGATGCAATGCAAGACATTTAATTAACCCGTAGGCCTCGAACGAAAGGACTTAGTACTCGTGCGTGTGGTAGTTGAACACGCAGAGCTGGAAGTCCTCCGGACCGGCGACGAACCAATCTTTGCGCGCGATGAACGGGGACGGGGACTTGGACACATCGAACGTCTTCATTAAAGCGCCGGTCTCGTGACTGTAGATGTTCACCGAGCCATTGTAGAGGCGGTGAGTAGTAGCCATGGCTCGGTGGGGTAACGAGAGTCGGTGCCTTTGACGCGGTCGGATCGAGAGAATAATTTACGCACCTGTTATTCCCACATTTGTAAGTCAACAAAGTGTTACAGTTACATGTGAGGTAACACTTACTTAACTTTGTAAGAGCGATTTTGTGAGAACCGCGGGGCGCCCCGCGGTTCCTAGCGTTGTCTTAGTACAGTGTCGGACACTCAAAATAGACAACTCGACTATAGGCCACAACAAAATTGTAATAACACATTCACAAAATAGAAAGATGGTATTTTAACTATCTAGGTAGCCTGTGTTATCTCGTTAGATTTTTGAAATTCTGATGTTTGTTGAGGGGAGGACATCTCGGAATTGAATTTTCCAACCTCCAGCCACTCCAGCCACTCCAAACCACTCACGTGCAGGCCCGCCATGGCGCAGCGGAGTTATTAACATTTGAGCGGCGTTTTAATACAAAGTGCCTACTTAGAATACCAATGTGTCAATCTGCGGCTGTGTTGCGCTCGACTTGCCCCATCGCTCTAAGTATTCACCACCAGCCGGTGTTGATGGGTCCCAATGTTATCTGCCGATTGCCATCAATGCCATCTGGTGCACTGATCACCACCAGTCCTGAGGAATGCACCAGGGCATGGGGCACTATCCCAACAGTATAAGAACATCCCGTGTTTCCTACTTGTCATACGGATCCCCCCTTCTCTACGCTCTCTCGTTCTTCCCCATGTCCTTTTCCGCCCTCTTTGAAATGTACGTCCATACACACACACTTTCAAGGTATGACACCATTCTTGTTCTCATGTGAAGACTGACTTTGTACGTGCATGGCATAGAATTCTGACTGATGTCATTCGCCTTCATACTACTCTTGTTGTCTCATTACTCAGTTCTATGCCGTCCCTACCTGCCCACTCACCAGTGTGTGTCATGCGGTCTAGAGGCTCTGTTGTGGTTTGTAATTGTGACCAACGTTTGCAATGCAGAACGGCCCTATTATTTGGTATCGTCCGTCACATTGGTTCGTTTTTATGCAGGCTAATATGATTGTTACAGTGCAATCACTGTCGTGCTTATTTCCATTGGGGGGACAGCTTGGGTAGCTCGCCTCGGACTACTCCAACAGCATCGCCTGCGATTGATCAGGGTGAGTACAGATATATCCATTTTTCATGCCATCTGAAAGTGTTCATCGTGCCCAGGGCACTTTCAGCCTGGAGAGGCTGCTAAGTCGACGGATGTACTAGTAGACGTACAGTGTCATCATACAAAGTGCATTGTCAAACAGGTGGGTCACAACTGCCAACATCGCATGTGCCGCAAGCACTGCTGTGCTGCGGGTGGGTGTTCATCCAATGGCCATTCATGCGATGGCTAACAATCATCATCCAATGTCTTTCGTCCCACTCCCCCTAGTGCATTGCACGCTCGCGTGCCCACCCCATCTTCATATCCTGCTTTCTTCAGTGAATTGCGGGTGCCCTCTGCCCCTTCACTGTCGCAAATTGATCCTCTTCTCCATCCGCGACGCAATCCAAGTCCCAATGTCCGCCCTTTGCTGGCTGATCCGCTACGGTCTATCCCATCTGAACTACACATTGATCCCCTTCTACATTCTTCCCAGGCATTTGACGCCCCATCGCTGCTCTCTAAGTCCTTCACCAATGTCGATCCTGTTTACCATCAGCCTTCACAGGCCAGGAGTCTTCCGTCCACCTCCTCAGAATCTAGCTTTTCTTCTCATGGCTCTCCGCCAGTGCCTGCCTCAAGTTCATCCTCTTCCATCTCGCTGCCCAACTCTCGTGGTGATAAAGACCAGCAGTCGCAACAGCCATCCTCCTGCCTTGTCATGGCCGATGCATCAATCAACCCCCATTACACGTCACAATTGCGCCCGATCTTTGTTGAGCACGTTGCAGAGGTTCACGAGAGGGCTGCGCAGAAGCGCAGGTGTGATCAAGAACTCTTACAAGACAAGAAGAAGACACATGAAAGTGTCATTGTGTTCAGTTTTCCTAGGATAGGTGGAATTATTTCTGTGTGTCTCCACCTCAGGCTGACCTAACATTAGAATGACGAACCACCCGTTACCGTCGAGTTCCAAGAGGGGTTTACGTATCCATACTTTAAGCTCACAGCGGCAGTTCTCGACAACCTGCAGTTGGCCTTGTCTGACGAAGACAAGCCAAGTTGTGCAGTCCATTTCTTCAATTGCCGCTTGGATACCTGGGTCATGATGAAGGTCAACAGCGTCATCAATCTCACAGGGTATTTGCAGAAGCTTTTCTTCAAAGGCATTCATGTGACCTCATATCCAACTTTTGATTGCTACCTCGATGCAGCTGCAACGCCACCTGTGTCCCGCCTCAACCCCTGTTTATCTCTCTCTCTCTCACAAGAACGAACTTACATCCAGCATGCTCAAACAATGATGCAGTCGCATGGGTCAAATGCGCTTGAAGGAATCATAGAGTTGACCTCCGATGAAGACAGCGGTGATAGCCTTCCAGTTTGTACGTCATTGAAGAACCCCT
>JBBPMQ010000508.1:0-16254 GCA_038090375.1 Boletus rubroflammeus | reverse complement strand
AGTGTTCTGTACTTGCTGGGACTTACAGAGTTAATTGCCCTTTTCTTAGAAGATAAGATAAAAGAAGAAAAGGAAAGATCAAAGCATAGAAAAATGAAAGAAAGGTATAAAAATTGAAAATTGACCACAGATTAGCCTGTAATCCTTGTGCTAGGAACGTCCTTGAGTTCCCCTGTAACATTATGGGGCTAATGGCCTTAGAGCCGGGTTGTACAGGAAGATCAAACCGAACGGGCAGAGGAGCGAAGAGCTCTGGAGACTAGCAAACTAACTCAGACAGGGATTAGGGAATGAACATATAGAATACCTTGGAAAGATTCTCGCAGAAATCACATAGGACATTGTCAGAGGAGGATGCGCAGGAGTGAGCGCCTGGATCAAACTGGTGAAATGTGAGCCTCCGACAAGAATTGGTCTGAAGGAAGAGGGCCATGGATCGTTTCCCAGAATGGTCAGGATCGTCTGCAGAAGGTACGGTGGGGAGGTTGCTCCATATGGCAATGGAGTGAGAGACAAGGCCATCACGGCCAAGACGCCCGGATTCTTGAAGAATGGAGAGCATTTCCCTTGGTTCCACGATGATGGCGTACCTAACACTTGGAAAATTGATGCCCTCACCAAAGCATATGGAGGCAGCAATCCATGGCGTTTGTCCCAAGCACCATGCGAGAAAGCGACGTGACTTTTCCTCCTTGTTCATTTGCTCATCAGGAAGAATGCGGCTGGTATAGGCAGGGATCGAAAGCCGAGCAGCAATCTTGTGTGTGAAGGCAATGCTGGTGGTATAAATGATACTGCACTTGTGGGGCTGAAGACAGATGGAATGAAAAACTCCCACAGTCTCCTCCACCAGGCTTGATTGAGCTACATGAATGGCGCAATAACCGACGTTTGGATGGGAAACAGGGGCTCGAATAACCCTAAGGAGTAATGGGTTAATCATCATGGCTTTACAGAGACTCGGAATGGAATGGGTGGGCATCGTTGCAGTAAGAAATGTGATGGGCTTCTTGAGTCGAGTGAGCAAATGGAAGAGCTTGAAGCAGGATCGGTATGAGTCAGAGATAATGATATGGTGTAACTCATCCAAGAATACCTGATGGATTTGTTCCGAACATGCCTGAGCCCACTGGAAAAAATGGGTGGTACCCACTTTGTGGGCTGGGACAATGACTAGCTGGACATCGAAGGGGCTGATGTCGCTGGATCATTTCCCACCAGAGATAGGATATTCAGCTAACTGTTGACACATGTCCTCTGTCAAGGCGACAAACGGCGTAACAACAATGAAAAGGCTGGTGTGACTCAGCAAAGGGGCGGAAGCCAGGCTTTTCCCGCTTCTGGTTGGCATGACTGCCAAAACATTGGCTGATCAATGAACCACATCTCGGGGTTTTCTGGATTCATATGAGAGTCGATGTACTGCATAGCGTCGGAGATAGGGTGAGCTTCTTGATGTAGCCCTCCATCTCTTGCTGGATTGATGTCACAGATTTCCGAAGGCGATCTACAGTTAGAAAGCCATCAACGGATAGGACGCTCATGTCACCATTTCAAATAAACTGTGGGAGGCCAGGTTCAGCATAGGCAAGCGTGCTTAAAAATGTATGCTTTTGTCGGAGGTATGTGAAAAGACTAGGTTTAAGGTCTGTTATCAACGGTTTCACATGAACCTCATACACTCTACAAAATGAGATAGGGAACAGATGGTAGAATGAAGGCTTACCTGAACGTATCGCCGCCATAAAGAGAGGCCTTGCTTGAAATCTCTCTAACAGTGCTAGCCCTGAGGCACCATTGGATGGCAGAAATGTTGGGAGGGATGGCAGAGACCCTAGTCGTATTTCCAGCATCATTCCTGAGGTGATAGCTAAGCAAGAAAAGCGTAAGGAGGTCCCTGTGATCACTAAGCAATGCGTCGTGACTCAGATGGGTCAGGATAGAGAGAATGACGCTGTGAATCTGACACAAGAGTTTAGATGAATTGTCGTCAGCAAGCAAGTCACATAGAGATGATAGCTGCGTTGCATGGTCTGGTTGAAGGGGAATGGAAAATGCAGGGATAGGGTTGGCTGAATGGCGCAAGAGAAAGATGAGAAAGAGGGCCATGAGGCGGAAATACCTCTTCAGGGTGTCTTTCACCTGCAGAGGTTTGAATGGCTGGGAAGAAGGCTCGCCAGTAGACAAAACAGCACGAGCTGTGAGGATAGGAAGGGACGTAACCTGGGGAGAGATGAAGGCACAGTAGAGTTCAGCGACCTGAACAAGCTTAACGTAAGCTTTTTCAGAGTCCTTTGGTAAAGCAACAGTGGTCCGAAGGGAGGGTATGTTGACGCCGTCAAGAAGCTGGTCCCAACCTAGCTGTGCAAAGACAGTGTTAGATTCTGTGATTGTGCACCCTTGTGCAGTAATTCTTACTTAGTTTGCTGTGCCACAATGTGGCGCATTGTTGTTGTTTGTTTGTTGTTCGCTCCTACAGTGTCGGAGTCCACTGTCTTCGCTTTCTTCAGTTTCTGACAGTGGACTCCAGGTATGTCATACCTTACATTACTTCAAATATAGTTTCTGACAGTGGACTCCAGCTGTGAGATTCCAGCTGTGTAACAGACAGTTCCCTTGGTGCGTTGGTTTGTAGAAGGCTGAAATATGTCGGAAACGGCATAAAAGTTGCTAGAATCCAATTGGGCCTCAATTTCCTCAATAAGTGTTGCACGAGAGGGCAAATTGGTATAGATAACCCCGACGAGGCGGTGGTTACTCGGCTGCAAACCAAGAGTCTGGGCTTTGACAACAGAGAATTGCCTTTGCTGCGCTGGAGTTTCCCGTGCTCTTTCTGGCAATGCTCCCTAAAGCGCCTCTGGTCCGAACATATGACGGTAGCTTTACACCCAGGTATGGTACACTTATATGCGTCAACGACCAAAACGCCGGAAATGGGGGTTATAGGTCGAGATAAGACGTCATTGGGCTTATCTGCATGTGGCTGAACAAGCATTTCGTCTAGCTTCTCCTTGGAAGGAAAGCAGGATCGAAATTGGGGGGGTTGTTTGTGATACTGAAGCATATGTGAATACGCGGCAGCGTAGTGTATGGGGGTGGCACAAGAAAGACAGACGGTTAAGCAATGAGTTGGGTTGACAGACAAGCCCAAGGCCAAAAGCTCTTATCGAGGGCAAGTCCACCATCGGGACATCTGAGTTGGGGAAATAAGAGGGGTCTTGAATGATATCCAGTGGATGCTGATAAAGGATGGCAGGCTGGTTTTCAGAATCGAACTTGGAAGGCTCCTGAGTCACAACCTGCTCCACATGGAGGGCCCCCTCAGCTTTGGCGGGGATTGCGGACAAATGGTCAGGGTTAGGCTCGTAATCGACGTTTGTATAGGGGAGTTCCTCAGCAAGATGGTTGGGGTTGGAAAGTTTGCCAACTATGGGTGGGGGGTCGTTAATGTTGACGCCAGTTACATCAGGGAGTGGGTTAAAATCATCAGGGTTGGCATCGGATTCAGTCGGATGAGGGATTCAGCGGGACAAGACATAATATTTTTTGATAGTTGTAGCGAGCATGGACAGGGTTGCCACATGGCCATGACAACTTGCCGGAAGTAGGGTCCCAGTGGATAGAGATGGTTTGACCTGGGAGTTTCTTAGCTTATAGATGAAAGGAGACCGCATATATGCTACCTTGATACTTGATAGTTCGGGATTGTGAATGAAAATCAGTGGCATGCTTCCGAGCCTGGTCAGAGAAAAATGATATGGTACACCCAGGGACTTGACAACACATTCTGGAAAAGAAAAGTATGAGTGAGAGAATGGGATGAACCAAGCACACATACATAGAGCCTGACGAAAGTTGGGAGAGAAGCCTGGATGCAAAGAGGCTGGTGAGACCTGCGTGAATACTGACGGGTATTTTGATTAGGATTGGCGTCGATGTAGTGAAACAGATCAAAGGGCGAATGGCTAAACATCACTGGAAGGCAGGTCAATCTATAGCGAGCATGTCCTGCTTTCACCGGAAATGATGGAAGCACAAAGGCAGGTGGTTATATAGCTGACAGTCCAGAAGCACTCTATGCAAAAACAAGAGAGAATAGATGGATGACCATAACCAAAACTGCTTTCGGTTCAGATGGCATATTCATTTGGTAACGTATAGTGAGAGCGTAACTGCTACACCTTGTACTGCACTCTAACATTGATACGTATGCACCAAAGATGATACATTGTATGGAAGAGATGCTGCAATTCAGCATGGCTAGGCAGAGTGAATGCTGAAGATAAAGGGGCAGCTTGACAAGAAGCTGCGCATGTCAGTAATTGGGCTGGACCTAATTGGTAAACAAAAGCTGGGAAAGGCATTGCATGATTTAGGCGCCACTTACTCGCCAATACCTGGCATCTGGGTTAGCAAGTTATGAAATCAGGGTGAAGGATGGGTGTGACTCAGTAAGACTTACAGCTAGATGGGTAACCCCAAATGAAAAGGTAGCAAGTTGCAGGGCTGGGGAGGAGGAGCTCAGCCTGCCTGATCTAACCCGGCCTAAAAAAGCCAGATAGTCAAAAGACGAACCTTAGGGGGCCTCCAGCTAGACAGAACGAGACCAGAAAGTGGGTGGCGTATCAGAACCATGCCATGGGAGATTAAAGGTGGGGTTAGCAAAGTGGACAAGGTCTGGCTACTGGTTGGAAAGCAAGGCGGATGCGTGACTAAGGTAATGAGGACAGGCAAGTTGTCTCGCCTAACCAACCACCGCTTGGCAAAGTGGAGGTTTGAAGATGGATTGGGATGGTTCATAAGTCAAGAGACATACCGCAAGACCTTCAAGGTCTCTAAGAGATTTGGCCCAAGAGGGCTAACAGGTGGTTCTGAGCCTCGCTTAAGGGAGAGAGGGCCATTTGGGTGAAGGTTGGGGTTGGAAAGTGTACAGGGGAGCAGTTAGCAGAATATCTCATAGGTGGAAGGTCTAACCTGTGAAAAAGTGGATCTGTGCGCAAGGAATTGCACAGAAAGGGTGCAAAGGGGGTCTGAGGTGAGACTTGGATGTCGTAGAGGTCAATGAAGGAGGGGTTGGGTGAAAAGGGGCTGGAAAGCAGAGATGATTGAGGCAGGATATGGCAGCTAAGAAAAAATTTACCTGTATAGTTGAGTGAAAGCCTTCTCAGAGCCTGCTGTAATGTTGTGGGTTGATGATGTGGTTGGAATTGTATGGAAAGGAGGAAGAGAAGGGAAGTGATAAAAGATGGTAGCAAAAACAAGAGCAAACAACTACAGAGAGAGTAGGTAGTGAATGAAGCTAAAGATCATAGAGGGGTGGGATATAAAAGCTAGGATGGACCATATTGAGGGTAGAAAATGAGGGAGTAGGCATGGGTTAAACGTTGGGTGGCATAATGACACGAGGGCGTGACTACTAGAAAAGATTGGGCTGTAGTTTATAGCAGTATGGTTAAAAAGCATGAACCTAACAATGAACCCTAACTCAAGGCAATGAAACTGTAACCTAACCAACCCCAACTCTAACTAACCAGGGTTAAACCTCAATTCCCTCTAACCAGACAAATGGGTTCCTGACTCGAACAAACTCTAACCTTGTACCATAAGGATCCTTGACTCTAACAAACCGGGGAGTAAACCCCTGGTCCCCCAACCCAACAAGATAAATGGATGTAGACAGATTATTGAGTTGAAAAAACCCTAACTGTAACAATAAACCAGGGGAACCTTCCGGACCGCCTGACCAACTCGATGGGCGTGACTCGACAATAAGGGGCGTGACTCAGCCTGGTTGTCAGAGAAATGAAAAGGTGGCGGAATGGTTTAAAAAGAATATAAACCAACTTAAAAGCTGTTAAACAGGTCGGCATACTGGCTTGCAACAGCATATGCTTGCTTTGCAGAGGAGATCAGGGAGATGGACATACCACCTATCGAACAGATATCCAAGTGGGAAGATCTTGCTTCCTAGATCTTGTTTGTGTTCTTTTGGGATCAGAAACTTTCATGTAAGCTCAGGAGAAAAACCCTCTGGGTTCATACCTGAAGTCACACCCATGGGGAGGGGAAGGGGATGGTGTCCAGCGACACAAAGAGGTATCGAGGGGGAAAGATATCACTTTCAATACACCAATAGGATCCATATGGTGTAGGAGAAGGAGATAGGAAAGCCTGTACAAATTCCTATGTGATCCAACAGGGATCATAGATCATGGGGGGGAGGGGAGACAAAAGGACTTACCGAATGACAACCAGGACTGCAGACACTACAACTACCACCCCACGTCACTCATCAGGGTTATAGGGAGAGGCCCTGGTGGTCCATTATCCATGTGCCTGTGTCTGCAGAAATCTGCAGGTCCACAATAACAAGTGTTTGATATAGGAGGAAAATCATCCATAGCTCGTCAACAAGGACTACAGACGCTCCAGTCTTTTTTGCAGACTACTCACCTATGTCCTAGGCTCAAGGTCTGATAATGACTTTGGCTGCGCGTCGTGTCTGCAGAGCTGTGGAGACAGGGATATATCAGAATCTGAGTGATCAGAAAAAGTGACTCAATGCGAGCTAACCACTGAACCAATTGAGATTGGAACTGTTGGATATAATGGATAGGCATCCTGGGGTGATGTTCAGGTCGTTTTGAGGGTCAGTTATGAGGTGTGATGGTCCAGGATAAATCGAGGAAGGGGAGGGGTCAGGAGGAGGCATACCCATTGTGGCGTGGGAAACAGCGAATAGCCATTCGCCACGATGGCATATGAGTAGGACCGTCGTTATTCCCGAAGCAGGTGCTCCTCTGGAACAATTTCCTATGGCCGAGACATATGCACGATGGCTTGGTGAATTTCATTCCAGTGTTGACCCTACGAATAATTTATGGGAGGTATGCCACACATATATCCACCTTTTAACCCACAACAGGTCAGTCTTCACATTATTATATCTTATCACATTTGATTAATCGTCTCGTCAAAGGCTTCCAACACTTTCGATCGATGACATCACGGGATGCTTTTCTTAGTTCACTTGACAGCTGTGTTCTTCAGAAGCTCTTTTTGTGTCTACATGCTAGCTCCATTTTAAGAAAATTATAAAATTCAAAGTATATAAAGCAAGTCTGTAGTCCAACCTTGCCTGTCCTTTTTTTTTTCATTTACGCTTGTCACCTACAATGTAGGAAATTGTCTGCTTCATATATGTATGTTCTTACCAATACTCTCCATAGGCAGAACAGTCCAAACGTCAACCCCTCCATTTTGATATCACGTCAGACAAATGAACTATTCCACGTGATCGAGAATGCAAAAGTCCAGATGGCAAAATCCAAGCAAGCTATGCATCTGGTTGAGCAATCTCTCTCTGAGAGCTATCGATTGATCAAGGAGTTTAGCATGGTGCGTCTATTCTAGTCATTCTCTGCTTCAATAGACTCAATGCTCCCATCAGGTTCCTGTGTCCACTCCTCGCACTCCCTCAATTGCTGCTGCTGCGCTCCCTGATCTGATTTCGTATGCCTATTGCAGCCCTGTTACTCAACCTGTCACTCGTACAGCAAAGATCCGCCCACCGAGTCGCTTCCAAACCCTTCCAAAGGTAAAACAATGGCTTGTCAGTTGTGTTGTGTTTCCAGGTAACCTCATATCTCCTTTTTGTATATTCTCATTTGCAATTTCACATGTAGTCGTGTCGCCTCCACCTCTTCCCTCCATCTGACCCCTCTTGCCTCCACCCATTCTTGTCACTCCTTGCCTGTCACACTTGCTTCATCCGACGTTTTTTTTCAACTGTCCCGATTCCAACTGCAACAGTAAGAAGATTGCAACACCGCCAATTCTCCACCTTCCCATACCTCATGTCCCCATTTTTCATCCACGCTTACCTTCCATCCTTGATCCCAATGTTCTTGCACACGTAGAGATGCTCTCTATTCCCTCTGTATCCAAGTGTCTCCAGCATTTCGACGATTTCCTCTTATATGCTGTCATGGATTGTCCCTCTTGTTTTTTCCACAACCGTTCCCATGATTGCGTGGACCATTCAACCATCAATTTATGTCCTTCTTTGATCTCGCACCTTACGAACATTTTATTGCATTGCTTCGTCGTGCAAGACTGCCTTTATGCCAGCTCTGTTTTATGCCAGTACTCCAGCATCACACCCATACTTACCCATCCCTTTGCATGTATCCTTCCAGTGTCGTGCCCCTGGTCTTCCTTCTCTGGAACCATCCCTCAACACTTTGTCTTGTTGTCCACGTTTTGCGTCACACAATCCCATGCGAAGAGATCAACGCGGAATTATCAATGGAGTGTTATGTCGACCTTTTAGGAAATTTGAATGATGGTACTCCGTTGATTCTGCTACTTGTCAGTGTTTACTGGTTCCTTTATGATAAGGACGGTATTCTCCCCACGTAAGTGATGATCGCATGTCTTTGTCTATGACTCTGATGTCTCTCTTTCGCCAGAATTGATTCCCCTGTATCCCCTGATTCGTAGAACCTGAGTTTACATTTTTCAGTAACTGCGGAGGTGCTAGATTGTACTCTATTACAATGTGATAACAATGTTGTGCTCACTTGCTATATTGGTAAGACATAGTGAGGATTGGTAAGACTTGTAGTCAAGTGTGATCAGTCATGTAAGATATGGTAAGATGTGGTAAGATTTATACCTACTGTTGTAAGATGTGGTAAGACTCGTAGTCAAGTGTGATCAGTGTAGTAAGATTTGTAATTGGTAGGTGGTAAGCTCCACAATGTGGCACTCAATTCCCACACTCGCTTGCCACACCCGTCCTCCACCATTCGACGACAAACACATGCAATCTAACCCTGCGATGTGAATGTCGCTATCCCTCTCTCAACGGCATGAACGTCATTTTATCATCCTAATCTCCTTGCGACGTGAACGTTGTTCCTCCATCCATCCATTATTTTAATCTCAACTCACTCCTTCGTCTTTTCCTTACCACCTCATGGGTTGATCGTGGCGATATCCCGGTGAGTCCTGATACCTTTCACCCCAACCACACATCCGTCTTGTTTTGATTTCTTTTTCTCCCGTTTCTTCAAATTATCGCCACAGCCCTCATTCCTGTGGATGAGCTTGACTGTCCCAGTCCTCTTGTTTCGCTTGAAGGGGCTCTCTTGCCACCCTGTGGCTCCCTGGTGTTTCCTCCCCTTTCTTTTTCTCTCACATTATCGTTTACCCTTCCCATTGGTGTGAACGCTGCAAGGGATCCTATTTATATTTCTTGTCGTAGTTCACCTACCGGCATGAACATCGTATTGTCTCGTCTAGTTACCATCCGAATGTCGTTATCCATTTACTTTTGTGCGAATATGCCATTCTTTGGATTTCAAACACACAACCATTTTCCTAAACATTTTCTCATATTTCATCCATCATAGTGCGCTTATCATCCACCGTCCAATATATCCATTCTATTATGTGTCTGAGTTTCAATTGCACACTTGGAGGGTCTCTTCGAATCTTTCTTCACTTCCTCATCGCCTTCAATACTCGGTTAGTAGCTCATTCTTTTCCTGTTCCTCTATCCTCAACGTGTTGCTTTAGGTTATCATGGTGTCCTCTGTCAAACTCAATGATCTCTGCGATCGCTACTGGTTGACACCCATCTTCCCTCTTCCTCATGGCCGAGACTACACTGTTGTCAGCCTCAATTCTCCCACTCATCTTTCGGTGGACATCCAGACCATTGAGCACCTCATGTGTTGGTTCGACATCGTGGATTACCTCGATGTCAATCATCCATGACGTCCTTACATCCCTGGAATCTTCATGGATACGCCCAACAATTATCGCTGGCTTTCCCTACGGTGGTTCGATTGCGAACCCCATCACCTCGTCATCCACTGCTCCCTTCTGCCTCACCCCAGACTCTGTTAAACAGCTAGAATCTCACAGCTGGAGTCCACTGTCAGAAACTATATTTGAAGTAATGTAAGGTATGACATACCTGGAGTCCACTGTCAGAAACTGAAGAAAGCGAAGACAGTGGACTCCGACTACTATAGGAGTGAACAACAAACAAACAACAACCATGCGCCACATTGTGGCACAGCAAACTAAGTAAGAATTACTGCACAAGGGTGCGCAATCACAGAATTTAACAGACTCTGCATCTACCATTGCTCCTTCATCATTTCAGCTATGCGAAGCCTGTCGCCAACTTGGAACCATTTGTCATTCGCTGCTGCAACCTTTGAGTGCATTCCTACCTCCGCCTCCTAAGAGAGACGTTATGAAACATTTCAGCGATAAGAATGAACTCATGGTTGCTGTACGGAACTTCGGGGCCCAATTACTCGACATCATTGGTGTCTGTCTTTATTTATTGTATCTGCATCAAATACCCACATTGTGTAGCGATGTCCACAAACTCTTGTCGTGGTCCAAGCAACCCGAGGTTCCTCTACGTGGGGTTGTCGTCGAGCTGCAATTGATTTCTCTGCAAGAATTAACCAACTACCTTGACCACCACGTTCCAGTCTATTATATTTATTGCAATGACCAACCTTCCACTTTCAACCCTCATGTTCTGAATTTCAAGGACTTGGATGCTCGACAGGCAGAAGAAGCCACTAATTCTTTCTCGTCTTGCAAGCAGGAAAAGCGTCATGCGCATGATGAGCATCGACCCACTCAGGCCACGCCTCCCCTGGCTCAAAAAGCAAAAAAGATTTTTAGGTTACAAGATAGGCAAGGGCATTATAAAGATATCATGAAGAAAGAACATGCCAGGCTCATTGGCATACATAGAGGTGAAATCCACAGGCGACGTTGCCATACTATACATCAATGAATTTGATGAGAATGATTTCAACAATACCACCCCTTCTACGGACTTTATGTTCGTACCACAGAAGCCTTGGCAATCAAGCAAATCTGAACCCAGTCCATCCACCATTCCAGATGCCCACGTCCCTCCCACAAGACCCAGGTCTCCTTCAGTGGATGATCCTGATCCACCAGGCTGGATATCTCCATTCCCAACCCACTCTTTGCATCCCTCTCGCCCATGTCATGATCAGTCCCTCTCTCGCCATCGATGTCCAGTGTGGTCATCCCATCGCTGCTCCTGTTCTCCTCGTAGAGATCAAGCACCTTTTCGTTCTCGTCAGCGTTCTCCGTACATTCTGCGGCGTCATCGTTCATGCTCTCCACGCCCTACTACCACCCCCCATGGTCGTTCCCCTTCTTGCCATTCAGTAAGAGTCTTTTTTGTTATAAACCTTTATATTAATGTTTGTTGCAGATTTCTCATACCAGTCATTGTACTCTCCCTGATCATTGGCAATCCTCAAACCGGAATTGCCCCCACCAGTTCAACCTGACCAGGTACATCTTGCAGTCAAACTCATTTCTCATTCTTAATTCTATTTAGGACACGGCAATGTCATCTTCTGAGGAGCCTGCGCCTCAGCAGCATTTAGTCGATCCCTCCCCGGTATCAACCCCTCCTGAACCGGAATTGCCCCCACCGGTTCAACCTGACCAGGTACATCTTTCCGTCAAACTCATTTCTCATTTTTAATTCCATTTAGGACATGGTGATGTCATCTTCTAAGGAGCCTGGGCCCGTAGCTCAATCTGCATCAGGCACTTCAATTCCTCGAAATGTCCCTGCCCTCGAATGGCTTCTCAACCAATTCCCACAAGACAGTCTAATCCTTCCAGTGCCATTCTGAGTCCAACCTCTCCCCGGTACTCTGTATACCAGACATTTGCAGAGTCTCCTTCAACCTGATCGCCCATTGCAAGCTTGGATACCTCATCTTTTAGCTGCTGGACTTGAGTTCCGGATTCTCTTCCTGTCGCCCCCATCATCTCTCCTTTTACCACCCCCGAGCTTCCCTCCCCTCCCTCGCCTCATTGCCAGACATCACAATGTGGAGCAGCAGTATATCTCCAATCTCCAGAGTTTATTCTCTCATCCGAATTCGCATCGATTCTTCACTAGCAGAGGGATTCTTTGGCGTGTTGCGGTACACTATCTCTTGGATCATGGTTTTTCGCCCGCACAGAATAGACTCGCCTCAGCTCTCAGTGGCCCTAGCTCTGTGGCATCGGAAGTTCACCCCGGTCTATACTATGATGAATTAACTTCTGATGAAATCACGGCACTCATTGGTCTCAGACTTCTGGTTCTACTCTCTGGCCACTGCCCGAAGTATTTCTCAACAGCAACCGATGGATGGATCAATGGATGTCATTGAACGAGACTTGGTTTCAGTCTCATCTTCAGAGGATCAACCGTGGCATTTCCAATGCCTTCCATACTCGTCGGCAGTGGTTGAAGAATTCATTCCAGGTTCGCAGACAGCGCGCCCAGAATAGTGCAGGTTCTGAAGGACATGCAAGAGTTGTATGCAGCAAACACGATTCTTTATATTCACCCTTCCCCCTTGGTCATTTAACGAACTTCCCTCTTTGATACCATTACCATTATGAACTAATAGTATCATTCATTTTATACTCTTTTTGTATCCCATAAGTTTTGATTGTATCATACAATGACTGGGTCATTCATCACCTCCACTTGGCCAAGCCTCACCTATCTTTTATGATGCGCCCGCTTTTTCAGTGCTTTCCTACTGGGAAACTTGTAGTCAGATGTTGCAAGACTTGTGGTCAGAAGGCCCGTCGCCACAAAGTCAATGCGGAGTTTCAAATTTCTCAATTAGTTCGTCGCTACACAATGTGGTCGAAAACTGATGATCTAATCACATTCACTCAGTATAATTTCTTACTACTACACCCAAGTACCTTCCCAGTCGAGTTTCGCTCCATCTTTGTCCATATCTATTAACGCACCACACAACCACGTTCAACATGGCTGAGGTTAGCCCAGGTCTATCTTCACTTGCTTTCCTAATTTTTTTTCTTAGTCTTCCCTTCCATATTCATGGATCAAAGCCAATCGCAAATATCACGCCAAGAAAATGGAGAAGTTGAAAAGGTAAGTTATTTTTTATTTTAGGAGCATAACCGATATATTTTTCATAGCAACCAAGAACAGTATGAAGCTCACAAGGCCAAGAAATGCCAAGCGATGGCAGAGCATCGTGCCCAAGCGAAAAGAGCCAAGTTGGAGAACACTGACCCAACACCATCTGTTGCACAAGCCGGACCCTCATCAGATGCTAACATCGACCCTCTGCTCTTAGCCGTCCAACAGACAACTTGTCCTGCGCAACCTGGACCCTCATCTTCGCGACACAATTCGTGTCATCAACATCAATACTCTTCTCCTCTTTCCTCTCCCCCTCATTCTCTGTGCCAATCTGCTAATGTGCATTCCCTTCGTCCACTCGATTTTGTTTCCAGTATCCACAGTGTACAAGTTCCTGAATTAGCTGAAACCATGGTGTGGCCTGGCGGCCTAATGACAATTCTACCCACTCTCATTCACAAGGACAAGAATTACCTCGATTTTGATGCGTCACATGTCCGTATTGTCGCAGCTTATCCTCAGGCTACACAAGATAGCTCATACATCGACTTTCTGGAGGCTCCCCAATCCAACAATGGTTACGATCTCGTTTTGGCTGTACGCAAAAGCCTCTCCTGTGGCCTCTCCGTTGTTGTTCATAAATTTGAAGACACATCGACTTTTATCTTCACCAAGGATGGTCTTCGCCGAAGATTTGGCATTTCACCAAACATGCTCCTCAACATACACGGCACAATCCATTGTCTTTATCTAGCGTTAAATTTCTCTCATCTCTTGTAGATACACGTCGTGTCGAAAATTTTGGTCATCCTCAGGTCCAGGGTACCATGTCCAAGCTGATTACCGGCATAAACAACCCTACTCGGTGTCGTTTCATGCTCAACGTCCCACTCACACAATGTGGAATGCCACAGAAGATTTGGTTCATATTTATTTGTCCTTTTTCATCATTGTCCGTTGAATATCTCTACAAGTACCCTCAATAACGGTCTGGCTGTTGTATGGAGTCAGACTCAGTGCGACTTAGCGTTCGAGAAGGGCAAGGTATCGTCGGATAATCTTGCAGTTTGTTCATGGGGACTTGGCCATCAGGCTGGGACTTTCACATACCCTCATCACAACGCTGATGGCGATGTCACATATGTGATGGTCATGTTGGGACTCAAGTTGTGGACCCTCTATTTCAATCGTGATCCCACCCTCTCTCGTGACCGCCTATTAAAGATCAGGTTTGACCTTTGTGATCCTGATACACCTCAACCTGATGATATGTGTGTGGAAACAGTTTATTTATACCCAGGGGATCTCCTGTACGTATTCCTTATATATATATATATATACAAACTTGACCAGCTCATATATAGTTTCCAACCTCCTGTGCAGGCTCACGCAGTTTATACCCCTATGGCCTCGGTCACCATTGGCAACCATTTCTATTCCTACGACACATCCCATCTGACGGAATTCAGTTGCTACTTAGACTTCCGGCTCAACAGTCAGCTAACGAATCAGATACACCACCATGCGATGGAGACTCTGGTTCGAATGGTTATCGGTCTACCGCAGTTGGATCCTGATCGTGGTAAGTGTTGATTTTATACACTCGTTTAATAATAGCTTCTTGTCATAAAGAATTGGACATTATCCCCCTCACCACTCTCTGCCTAATGGTTATCACCCCAGACAAATACAAATTGGGAGGCCATGATATCAGGAACGTTCAGGGCCCAAGAAATCGCCCAGGAAATACTCAAAGTGTTGGGGCATTCCCACTCTAATTCTGACTCATATTATTCTTCCACCCGAAACCACCTGGAACCTGGCAATCGCTTCCTTCATATCTCAGGTCTCTCTTGATGGCAGGTCGTGAGGTAGAATGGATTAGTTGTATATTCCAACCTGGGACTTTTTTTTATTCATACTTTCTTTTTCTTCTTGTACTCTTTATAACGTGTAATGCATGACATGGTCAGCAGGTGTGGTCAGTTTTGGTTAGCAGTTGTGCTCAGTCGTGATTCAATGGCCCTTTGGGCAAATAGTTGTGATAAGATGCAGTGGTCAGTCACTATTGCCTTATTTACAAGGACACTGGGACCAAGAATCCTGGAAAGCGCTGTCATCCATTCTTTTTCTCTGTGTTGTTTTCTTGCTACCTATGTATGTGAACAAGGTTCATGTCAACGAAGTCAGCCACACATCTAGTTTCAATAGTCACTCGTGGTAAGATGTGGTCAGATCGTGATCAGATGTGGTCAGATGTGTTCAGTCTCTCAGTTAGTCTACACCATTGTGGCGCTCGACTTGCTTGCTACACACACCCCATCCACGTTCTATTGTAACCATTGTTCCATTCTCCTTGCAATGTGGATGTCACTTTTGCTCTATGAACGACGTGAGCACTGTTGTATTTGTTCTATTCTTCTCATGACGTGGACGTCGCCTTCCTTCCATCAACAGCGTGAACACCGTTGTATCTACTGCATCCTTTTCACAAAATCAACCTCACTACTATCTCAACTTCCAAGCCTCGTGCCTCGTGTGTCATCCTAACTCTTGTCATAGTGTTAAACTGTTCGATGATTTGATTTTTATCATTCTGGAGTTCTTAGTGGCCTTTCAGGTGCATTTTTTCTCTACCGTTTCCTTTTTTTTGTTTTTGCATTTCTTTAGCGATGTCTTTTATGGGTTAGTCCCACCCATCTACTCGAGCTTGACTGTCCTAGTCCTCCCAATCTGCATGGAAGGCCTCGTAGCAAACCATATCGTCAATCTGCCAATTGCTTTTTTGTTCGTATGACATGAGTGTCATTTTTGTATGCACCAAATCTGGCTTCTCCATTACCAAGATCATTGCCTCAATCATCCTTCTTGTGTCATTGCGACCATGAACAACAACTCCCACCCCCCTCTCCATTTCATCTTCATACTCAAACGTGGCGGGGCATCCTGTTGGGATAGTGGTCGCAGAAGAAGTGTTGGCCTCTCAGGTCGAGTTATGACCATCAATTCTTTTGGCATCGCAGTGACCCGCTTCTCTTGGGTCCTTCACAAGAATATCTGGAACAAGAGCAAGAGGCACTCAGCAACCTGGTCGTCTAAGATTTCATGCCCTTCAATCACAAGCTACATTCTGAGAAAACAGGCAACTTTGTTATGCTCGCCAGGACTTGTTTCGCTCATCATGGGACATTCTGAAACATGTTCCCATGGCATGACACCTGATGGGAGCCCTCTCCTTTGTTACCCTTCTCTAGATGGCATCGATCACAGTT